>JAKMWZ010000182.1:0-102132 GCA_025328985.1 Colletotrichum sp. SAR11_239
GGCGGGGGGGGGAGGGGACGGGGAACTGAAGCGGAAGTCGTCATCGTCGGCGGCGGGAGGGATTGGGGGAGGGTTGTAGTCGGGCGAGGGCGACTGTGCCGGGGGTGGGTCATTGCCCCAGTCGAGAAGGCCAGGCTCGTCCATGTCGGAGAGAGGATTGCCGCCGCGGAGTTCCTGCTCAGGCTCGTCTACATCCGAAGAGTCGGCCTCTGGGATAATCGATCTCTCGCGCTGGTACGGCTCCGGCCGCCAAGCCTCAGCCTGCTCTCGAAAAATGCCTTGGAGGACTTCATCTTCGTCGAAATCGAAAGGAGGAATATCCCCCTCCACACGCTCTCCGGCCAGACGGTTATTGATATTGGCGAGGATATCCTCCTCCTCCTCTGCGAAGTCGTCGTTCAGTTCCAGGCGTCCCAAGCGCTCGATCTCATCGTTCAGAGCGGCTTCCATGATGGCTCTTAACTCATCATCTTGTTGGCGGCGGCGGCGGATCTCCTCCAGGCGGGCGGCGAGCTGGGCGGCGAACGGGAGCGGGCCTGCGGGAATAGGGGCTGGCGGCAGTGGAGGAGGGCGAGGCGGGGTTCTATCCAGGGCTTGACGGCGCTGGTTCAGTCGGCCGGCCAGTTCTCGGGCAAACGGCAGAGGAGCAGCGGGAGCGGGAGCTGGCGGCAAAGGCGGCGGCGGAGGTGCATCAAAGAAGCTGGCTCTGGCGGCTCTGATGACTTGGCGGGTGATGAAGGCGTTTCCAGCCATTTGCTGCCGAAGCACTCCGGCTGGGTGCGCACGCGGAGCGGTATCCCACAGATGCGGGAGCCAAGCTTGGCCGTATCTTGCTGCCACGGTCCGCGAAAACGCCAGCATTTCCTTCAGAAGGGAGCCGGGGAGGTTGCCGGGCGGTATCAGATTGTAGGGCACCCAGATGCCATTCGGCCATAGCTCGATAAGGGCCCGAAGATTGCGAGCGGCAAGCGCATCGGCGGGCCTCATGACGCCTGCTTCCCTCAATTCCGATCCCAGAAGCCGGTGCTCTGCTTGGAGATTGGTGAGCAGAAGAGCCGAAGCTCGGGATGCGTCGGCTGGCTGCGCATCATGGGCTGGGACGACGGTGCTCTGCACATAGTGCCGAACATTAGCTACCGTAGGTGTCCTTCGATACGGAAAGGTATCTATGAAGTTCTACAGCATATTAGTGTCTAGTTCTTCATTACAAGCCATGGATTTCATAGTGAATTAGGTCTCAGTTCAAATCACAGGATGTAGCTATCATTCATAAAGCTAGATCCTTTGATATGAATATAGATATCAAGGAAAAGACACTTACGGGAGGGGGAGGCGGTCCGTCGTCGGCCATGGTCGTGCGGCAGCGGCTTTCAGCGAAGGTAGGCTGGGAAAGCGGGCGGATGACGGCGCGGGAGGAGCTCCGGACTGACACCGACAGAGAGACTCGAAGCAAGAAACGAGAGGATCTTCAACTGCCACAGCAAGCAGGTCTCTTCGGTCGCACTCCAAGGACGAAGAGAAGAAAATCCTCCCCCGCTTTCGAAATAACATGAAGTGCACCGGCGACAAGATTCCAAAGGAAAGGGCATGCCTTCCCCCAGAGTCTCTTCCTTCCCGTCCAAAGCCGTGTCGTCGCAACCCCGCACAGTGACGTTGCGCCATCGTACCTGCTGACACACAGTGTTCCTACTCTGTTAGCACTCCACCCAGGACAGGAAAGGAAGGGAACGGAAGCTTCCTCCACATTTGAAATTCCAGTTGACTCCGATGCAGCCAGCAGGAAGTGGTTTCCAAACGCCCGGGTTCAATTCAATGCTCATGACCAATCTTTCAGAGGACCATAAATGGCATATGCTTCATATCAAGGAACGCTCAGAATTAAGTGCTCACTCCTACATAAGTTGAGAACAGAGGTCATGACAAGTTCTTGCACGACGGCGGATTGCCAAAATGGGCAGTCAGGTCTTTGCTGATTGGTGGCTGGTGGAAATATGGGGAATTTGGCATGTTAGTTGGCAAGCTAAAGTTTGCACGGATGAAGTAGACTCAGGCAATGCACAACGTACAATATCCAACAACATGTTATCTCCCGTCTTTGAATGAAGGCATCGATTAAATTCAGAGAAAATCCTAATCCATTAGAAAGCTACAAGCTCGAGGAAGATGGTCCCCCAGATTTAACGTCAATTCGAATCATAGATCGGCTGGATGTAAATGCCGTCGGCCGCAACCAATGTGCACGACTTGGTAGATCTGGGATTGAGATTAGAATGTTTGCCGTTCCGCCTTTTTGCGAGTGGCTGCGTGTTTTGAGGGTGGAAATAATCCATTTTCCGATTCTTTTCGATGCGGTTCACGGTGCAGGCTGATATCCTGAACCAGCGTCGGGACGCTGCCGTCGCGGGTGTTAGATCCACAGGGTGTCTTTGAGTGCATGCTCAAGGGGCTGCGCCTTGAGCGTTAGGGAGTCGGTTGTGCTGACTCACGGTCGCGGTGCAGATGACCCGAAGATGACCCGAACCGCTGCGACCGACCGTGACCCAGACTCCAACCAGAACGAGATTCCGACCATGATCTAGGCAGCTTGGTCACAATTCGACTTCGAAATCAATTTCCACGATTTTGCCAATCGTGCCACACCTTGGGCTTCCAGCTTTCTTGCACGAATGTGGTGGCGCTAAAATGTGCACCATGTCTCTGCCGACTACCTAGGTGCACTGCATTGCATCATGTGGAAGTCCCACTGGTGTCGCTGGATACGTTCCGTGCCCCCACCAAGGTGCGCGACGCTCATTTGTCAAAGGTTTTTCCGGCGCCAATTTTCCCCGCCGGAACATCTTGGTCGGAAAATCCAGCCGCCCCGCCAGCAGCTTTTGGGCAGTGCACCTTGACGTCTGCCTTTGGCAGCTTGATCCCTGGTCTACCCCCAGCGTCCACCCGAAGTCATCGTCCCATTGCCAATTGATTTTCTTCCATGCTGCTGCACTGCAATGCACATCCTCCCAAGACGAAATCGACTTTCTGACCGCCGCTGCACTGGACAACCTCCTGCATGGCGCTCTCCAAGAACCGACCACGCGTCTTCCTACCGCAACGACCCTCAATTGCCGCAATGACAAGATGCTCTCCTGCAGGACTCTCGTCAACGAATTGCGCACCAAGAAGCCCAATTTCCTCTCAGTCTCTCCGAAGACGCGTCGCGTAACCTGCGTCGGAATGCAAGCATCGTCAACTTCTGCCGATGATTCCGTGCGTGCCCGACTCCACGTCTCCGATCTCTGCCTATCCCACCGACGCCCTTGAATACGCAGTAGTCCGAACTTGCACCCTAGCTCACTTGTCACCTCCGCCTCCAAAGATCCTGACATCAACGAGCGACAGGCCAATGCCAAGTTTGCGGCGAGCACAATGCAGCCAGCGCTCGAGCCAACAATGCTACCTGATTTGCCTTGGATGTTTTGAGCCATGCTCATGACGGTTAGCAGGCGTGGACGGGACACTGCTCTATGCCCATGCAACAGGTCGGAGGCTTCGGTTAGACGCGCGTTTGCGGCTCGCGGTCGACCTCTGCACATCTGCCTCCAGTTCTACTAAGACGTCGGCCGCGCTTCGACATGACATCATTCTGTGCGCAGCAATACTACAATCATGTGACAGGACATGGCAAGAAATTGCGAGGTCCTCTCACATGACCTTGCCTGCCTTCGTGCAAGCACGTCAAGCGCGACTTCCAGTGTCACGCAAGAATGAAACGCCTCGGCAATAGCAGTACGTGTGCACGCCGCTTCCCCGAAGCTGTGGTGGGCCCCGTCGGGTGGGCCCTGTCGGGTTAACTGCAGGAGCGAGCTGACCGGAGCCAGATATGCTGCTGCCACGCCCATCGAGAATCCCTTTGGTTCTTTTCCCCGTGACACCTACCCACCTGGGCCAAGCCATCGACGAATCCTCCGACGCGAGCACTCAACATCGGGGTGTAGCGCACCCCAATCGTTAGCTACGGACCGGAACACATCAGACGTCGACATGCAGGAGAACATTTCTGTGCATGTCGCACGCGCTTCGTATCCCCCAATGGCTGGTGATTGTTGACGATCCATGCCTCTCTGGGCCCAATCCGCCTCAAGCTGGAAGCGCTGTCGGGCTATTCGCCAGGCCCATCCAGTCTACAAGACTGGTGGCTGATGGGACGAGACGGTCGATGCTGACCTGGCTGTGGCCATGGCCTGGCCGCCTCGCATGCTCGGTCCGTTTCTGTTCGTCGACGGCATGGATGACTGGAGACAACCATCCCTCCATCTTCCCGGGGGCCGCCATTGCTTCTGTGTCGACGCTCTGCTGCCCTTCATCGTCTACAACCACGGCCTAGTCGGCGGTATTGCTGCGTCCTACACCGCCAATCATGCCGCACCCCTTCAAGCCGAACGCGTCGACACCCTGCGGCACACGACCGTTCTTGTCTGCCCGCTGCCCGATGCCATTTATTGATGGGCTATTCAAACGCACTTCTGCTCGACGGGCTACCATCCGATCACGCTGGCCCATCTCCCACAAAATAACAGACCTTTGTTCACACGAAGGATTCGCAGATCCGACAACACTGACCTCCGCTCGTCTCGGAATCTGTCGATAACGTCCCCCACGCTCCATCCCTACGCAAATGGTCGATCACATTGTCGTTGCCTTTCGGGGTTGCCGCTCGGCCGACCAGCGATTCTCCTACCCGACCCCGGACGATCAATACGATGGAGCTGTCCGCCGGGCTGTCATGCTGGTGCAGTCTCAGCCCGGGAACACATTGGTACGAACGTCTTGCCGTGACGGGGCCTTGCAGACGCTAACAAAACGCCAGAACCTCCAGGAGACATCAGAATCGCAGGCGGAACCCCCACTTTCACTCCCTCTTCCTCCACAGCAACGATATGTCTCGTCATCTGGCATCTCGACGGCATTCTGGCAGCTTTTAGCCGCATCGTCACGCCTCCGCACGACCAATCGCTCCGAGATATCCGCGAGGTGTAGCTCTTCGGGACGGCAATTGCGACCTCTGAGAGGCCTCATCATGCGGAGCGTCGTACTCCCCGCACCCGCTGTCGTGCCCCATCCGCCACAGAGGCGTTTGGATACGTGCTCGCACAGAGGAAGGGCATGCACACATGGCGTACAGTTGTCGAACCCCCAAATCACCACAGTTCACGCTACCATTTCCACATGTCCATTACCCACAACCGCCCTTCCACTGCTCCACACCTCTGCTGGGTTCGTCTGGGTCGCCGACCGGCGTGCCTCGACATCAGCAACGCGGTACCGGCGCTCTCTGAGATGGTGCCAACACCTTGCTGTTCGCTTTTACGCCAGCTCATGTTGATTAGCGGCGGGGCGCACATCGCGAGAACGATCTCGTGCCGGCAAATTGCTTACAGCCTCTGTTCTTCTTGGCTCTCATGCACCTGCAGACCGTATGATCCCTTTGAGCCGGGACTCAGTCCATTCTCCGGAACTCTGCGCTTCAAGCGGTTGCCACTACCCAACGCCCTTGACCTTATGCCTCCGGAAAGCCTCGGCCGATCTTGCATCTCTCGTGGCCGCCATGGTTGATTCCTGTCATCACGCGCACAGTTTCACGCCGGTAGTCGGTCGGCCTGCGAAAAGAACCCAAGTCAGCCGTGTCTCTTTCGATGGCATCTTCGATCTACACTGCTCTTGCATGGATCCCTCCCCGCCATCGGGAAGTCAACTCAACAGCGCGGTTCCAGGCTTTGTCAACCCAAATCCTATTGTCCGATATGTTCGTCTGTCCTGGCTGACCACGGTACATACTCAGCGCAGGGCCTCACGAACGCATTGGCTGAACCCAATCCTCAGTCTCGACCCCATGCCGCCCGCTTCACCACAAGGTTCTGGCCAACCCCCCAATCATGCGCACCAAGTGAACCGCACGTTTCCAGGCTGGATCACATGCTCTGTTCTGTCCGGCTAGCCAATAGACCGAGGCGGCAGATTGCGGCCCCATATCGCACATTCCACCCGCATTCGTCGCCATTGACCTGGCCGTCACCTCATGGATGACGAGAAGGCAAACTACAGCAACGGCCAAGTGATGGATGACTGGTTATCTCGCCAACTGCTTGAAAGGATAACACTTACCGTTGCATGCCCTCCCTGGCTTTGCTCTCCGGTGATGAACACTCTTTCCTATTCACTTCTTTGTCCGACTTTCTGGATGTCCTTGGCAACTGTGACCTCGTAAGACTTCGCTGCTCGGTTTAGTAAGGGTAGGAATACGCATGGAAACATCGTGAATGCTTCAACAACCATGACGATGATCGTGATTTTGTGTATGTGGGCACCGCTTCATGAACCCGGCATGGACAGAATGACATGACGGCATGCCTCCACGGCTGACCTTGTCGGGTTGACGGCTGAACTGCGGAATGGCGCATTGAAGCAGCAGCCAGTGCGGGCTGCGAGGGACACGTCTGGCCATCTCGAATGACCAAAGCACTGCCTCTCCAGGATCTGACCCAACCTTGCCGGCTTTTGCCCAACCAGAATGACCAAAGCACTGCCTCTCCAGGATCTGACCCAACCTTGCCGGCTTTTGCCCAACCCTGTGCAGACCCGGCCGCCGCTCGCGTTTTTCTCGAGAAGAATTACATGTGCACTGTCGCCTCGTGTTGCGACCCTGAGAAGTTCATTGATTTTCAACCAGGCGGGCCAGTTCCCCCCCCTGCTCCCTCGTCTCGGAGGCGCTGAATCCATCTCATCCGATGACAGTATGGGAGGTTGCTCCCTCATTTCGTTCGCCGTGCCGGACTCCTGAGGGGGGTGCGTGGTTTCTCTCCGAAAACACCTTCAGACTATTATTGTTGCCGTCGACTGAGTCAATGCCCGATCACCCACATCCCCTTCACTTGCGGCACCCAAAGCTGCAGCCGGTGCTGTCCAAGCAGCCAGCACCAGTGTCGCGTTTGCCCTAATGAGTGACAGCTTAAGGCCCCGCTTCGTCATCCTCGGAGACTCTATGGTGCGATCCACTCATGATGCCATTGTTCCACACCAGCGATCTCATCGTCGATACCTCCCCACAGCCTTGAGAGCTATCAATGTCGGTCGCTCGAGACGGATTGGGACCCGCGGAAAAGCCCATCACAGGAGCATTCTTCGCCATGGTTGACTTTGAGCGAACGGGAGGACTGGCCATCGCGGTTCACGACCTTGATGGCAAGATCTAGGTGCCCGTGGGGTTGTTTCACGATGGGATTGGGTTCTAGGAACTGCACGTCTGCCGTCTGCCAGCCTAATGGCACCTGAGAGGCGCCAGCCTTGCCATTCTAATCGGTGCCGGCCCCGTAGACTCAATCGCAAGTTGTCCATGCTACTTTTGTCCCCGTCGCCAACCCTGTGAAGAATTATCGGCTTGGGGGTCCAAACGTAGCAGAACCCCGAGATCAGGCTGCCCTTGATGGTATTGACGCATCACACATGTCTGCTTGAATGTTTCCCCAAAAAAGACCACTCTTTCGGCTTGTTGCTGTGATGCTCAGGATTTGTGACGCAAGAGCAGACGCCTTCGTGGGCTCCAAAACCTCCGGCTTCAATGCTTTCGCCACCTAGGAAGATGACACCGCATTCAATACGTGGACGTCTGGCGAGTCACCTGAGGGGGGGCTGAAGACTTGCCACAGCATGGAAGCTTAGCGAGCGAACGATTGCGTCGATTTCTTAACCCAAAACAAACGCCAACCTTCGTGGAATTGGTCATCGAATCTGCCAAGGTTGGTTTCAGAATGGATGATCATCCGGGTTCGCCCCTACCTTGGCGGTAGCAGGAATTGAGCTTGATGTTGTTGTCCATGTTGTAGGAAACTTAGCGTCATGTGGACTTGGTCCTGCGGATGTGAAGGTGGTGCGACAGTGTCTTGAGTTCGTCTTTCCCACGGATTATTTGGCCTCGAACAGACCAGCCAGGCCTTCAAGATGCGTGAGCGAATGGAGTGCGCTCAAATAACGATGGCTCAGTAATTCGGAAAGATGGCATTGCGGCTTCAGGGCGCCATGGTGTCTCCGGGAGTTTTTGGTCTTGTTCCCTTCTGATTTGGACTTGGATGGGGGCAGCGGGTGAGTGGCGCTTTCCAGCAACCGGAAATCACTTCGATCATTGAATAACGCAGCGCCGAGCAGTTTTTCAAATGAGGTAGCCCAACTGGGTACTAACAGGTTGGGAACCGTTACTAAATGTTGACGATAGTCGGCCAGATCTGACTCCACGCCGAGAAATCTTGACAGCATGGACGTGCTTGAGGGGCTGTACCCTGCGAAGGTTTGGGTTCGTCTCGTGCTCTACTGTCGATCTGGGTCCTCGCCCGACGCATCTCCTTGCGAGTGCATAGCTTCGTTTACACGGGGCTCAATTGTCCGGCAAGATCCCATCAATCGTCAGTAGCCGTGGTCCAGAGCTGGATGCCAAAGGCCACTCCAGCTTCACTCCTTGCAAGCGACAATTTGGAGGGGCATGCGGGTCTTCCTTGGCGAGATCGAGACTTCGCGTTTTAACGTGCGGATCCTGGGCCTGAGTGAAGATGGCGGATCTGATGGTATTTTTGGCAACTCTTTGAGAACGAGGAAGAAAGTGAAGATGAAGGGAGTTAATTAAGTAGCCAATGGGAGGAATGTCCATAGCAGTGTGATTGATGGCCGTCTTGGGCACGACAAACCCCCAAGAGATGATGATTGGCATTGGGTGGAGGACGCTTGGGATTGAAAGAGTGAGTGGTGTCCCCGATGTCCTCACCTGGCTCTTGTGTTCTGTAATGAGTAATAATGCCCTCTCCTTTGATGGTTTTCCCACGAACATGTAAAACCATTTACCCAATCTTCCTCCGCCCGAGTAGATACGAGTCACAGAGCAAACAATTGACGATGCCGCGTGGCTGCATTTAATCCACCATTTCCGAGATGCTATTCCCCAAATTCCCCAAGCGAGCAACTTCACCAGCGGCTTGCGCAGCAGATTGGCTCAGGACGAAATGGGTCTGGGTCTCCCCTTTTCATGCTTCTGTGGACCTCCTGACTGGATATTGATGCTCTTGGTGGGAACCAGCAGGATTAGTGTGAAGTTTCTGGCCCTTCTGTCACTCTGAGGTTCTGCATGACGCATGTAGATGCTTTGTCCAGATGTAGCAATGGATGCAGAATCCGGTCGCCCACAAAAGCTGATCTTCCGGTTATTCATGCCGCTGAAGCGAGGCTATGGAAGAAAGGGCTTTGTCCCCGAGTTTCTATTTCCCAAGCAGAGGACCAAGACCAATGTGAATGTCGACGCAAGTTTGACATCACCAAGCCTCAAGAGCTGGTCGCATCGAAGTTCTTCCTAGGTGGAGCTGGTTACATATGCGAAGAAGCACAGTGAGAAAGCATCCTGGGATTTCTGTTGAGGTAGCTCTGGAGGAATTTCAGTCTTCAGGCGTTGCAACACATGCAAGTACGTTTCCACTCACACAGAGCATGCAGCTAAGGTGTCAAATTCAGAGAGCAATCTATGCTCCGCCAAATCTCTACTTGTAACTGCTTTCCAGCACGGTCTCAAGAGGAAGCGTCACGCCCAAGCTCCTGCTGCGGCGGCTGACGCAGGAAGCCAACACCAGTTCTCCAGTCGAAGAAGGGAGAGAGAAGACCGGCGGTCTTTCGCCGAATAATCTTCGCAGCAACCGCTGGACGGCCTCCCTAATCAGTATTGAGAGGATGAAATCTGCCTCCGGCAACTCGACGGGGTGCCCAAACCAACACTAACACAAGACGGCGACGATGGCAACGCAATCGGCCCTTTCCCATGGCCCAATCAATCCGCCATTGTCATCGCTCACAGCACATCGTGATATATCAGCCCCGGCGGCGATCCCACGACCTGATATCCCGTCAACCCCTTCTTGTCACAGCCATCAACAATGCAAGGCATTGATTACCGGTCAACAGATACCTCAAAGGGAACAATGCCATGTGAGACAGAGAAGGGGAATCTATGTTGCTTCGAGTGCATGTGGTCATGGCGAGTCATTTGTCGACATTCACCTTCTGTTGCAGATGTTGGGTCGAAGATGATGCCTCGTTGCCACTTGGCTGCTCATCTTCGAGAGGCCCGAGCACCAACAGCCTAAAATACAACAGGAACAGCATTGGATGAATGGAGAGTGCCATATTCTCGCTTTTCGCCGCCATACATCTGGCGTTGCGATGTTGGATCTGAGCATTCCAACCAGAAACTTCTCCAGCAACGTCCTCACCCACCTGAAGTTCCGGACCTGTTAGTCACTAAGCACTTGTCTAGAATTATCAAAGAATCAAAGGAGAAACAGGTTTCTGCTACTATAGCTGACAGGAATGACCCGGTCCTGATTGAGGTTGGGACTTCAGTCGACCTTGGTATGCGTGACATAGTCGTACATGACAAGCCCTGGCCAGTCCAGGTTCTCCCCTTAAGTACGCGATGCCCATTTGAGTCTGCGCTTCCTTGACGTCGCCGCAGTGAACTGCCTCTGATATCAAGCGTCTATGAAGCGATGGGGGCTGGTACTGGGCGTTGTTGAGTCTGCTGACAGAAGTCAAAAGCGAATCACCATGCTCCACGCAGAGCTGGTCTTTCCAAAAGATCACAAGAAACAGACTCGGTCTTCTCTGCTCGTCGATTCACGTCATATAATCTCAGTGGTGCTGTCAGCCTCAACTTCTCCTGAACCTCTGCTGCAAAGTCCTCGTTTACGAGGGTCGAGAGCGCATATTATGACCGAGCCAGTGTGGTTGGCGCGGGATGAACAGCAGAGGCGTGCGCGAGATTCCCACTGATGATGAAATCCACGGCTGCAAGGTCTTCGTCTACGGCATACCGCTCTTATGGCAGCTCGAGTCATGATGCACAGTTGATGCGAGCGGAGATTCACCGACAGCGTGACATCTGTCACCAATATTCCAATCATGAACACAGCTGCTTTTGCCCAAAGACACCAGCGGGTGGAATGAACCCACAGGAACCATTCGGCATCCTGATGCTACCCAACTGGTGCAGCTGATTCTACAAGATCGTGCTCGTCATCTGTGGAGAATGAACTCATTGTATTAGACTCAAGGAGCACTGGTGGAAGTTGGTGAACTTCAAGCGGACTGGACCATCGTAAGTACCACCTCGGTGGAGAACAAATCGACGAGCAAGTGGAGGATGATGACGTTATCCAACAATCACGGGCAGATGCAGCCCGTGTCACAAAATGATGACATATATGGACTTCAGGTCGAGCCGCATATTCTCGGAGTCGCTGTTGGCTTAGAAACATGCATATCCATGAAAGATCCCGGGATGAAATCAAACGGTCCTGGAACCACCTCGTGAGGCGTTACAAAGCGAGTGTCATCACATCTTCATGCCAAAGGCTGGATTATCTATCGAGGTAGACGAAATGCAAGGCTTGATAACGGGGGCTATTCGCGGCAACTTCGCTGGCGCTCTACCGAGTTCTCAAGCTTCTGACGAGGCCCAACTCTTGCCATTTTCAGACCGCATCTTCAAGTTTTATGTGAAAACAAGGCTTGCCGCTGGCTCCCGTAGGCTTATTTACGTGAGAATAGTGGCGAGATATTCTTGGTTCAGGAGAGATATCAGGAAGGAGAATTCCGTATGTGGAAACGCAAGTCAACTCGAGGAAGAAAACCTAACATTATCGTCAAAGAATTGGCTTCCAGTGCAATCCCAGAGGTGAGAACCCAGACGAATACACTCCCATGAGATGGAGTCTTACCCTGCGGGAACGTTCATGGCGACGAGTTCCCCTAGGTGCTACTGCATGTGAAGGTGTCGAACTCCCAATCGAAATGTGGCGGCATGCGCATGAAATGCTGCTGATAGGATATCCAACTGGGAGCCTTCACTCTCTTGATGTTCATGGCTATTTGTGAGATGCGAATCTGTCGAGATGTCGACAACAATGGTTGTCATTCGGTTCCGTCTCTCCGGAGGGCAGTTGAGGAACCAAAGAGCAGGTGACGCGGAAACGCATAGACGGCACGCACAGATGCCTCGTTTCCTGTGCGTTGAGGATCGAATGTTTGCAGCGCGTCATGAAGGTTATCACTGACACGATCCTTACAAGATCAGGTTGCGCGATTGAACACTATGTGGATAAGTATGGGGATCTCTGGCATAATGTTGTGGAGCTCTGTCGCAAGGCTCTGCCGCAAGACTCTGCCGAAGAAGATACTGTCAGTTTCTACCTGATCTGTCTCTTGAACAGACGGGCCATTAATGCTGAAAAGTAAGTCTTGCTTTAAGCTCCGGTCACTACATCAAATCAAATATCACCCATTCAGTGGGCATATCCCCTTTCCCGAGTTGGCTGCCAAGCAGAATGGCAAGCGGAAAAAGCATCTCACAGCAGCTGCAGCAAATCCTCGACGACACATAAGGACCGACACACGCATCACAAACTTGCCGTAACTGACTCGACGAACCGAACCTTGGCTAGAGCCGACTCACCGATCCCGTTCGGTCCTTCGCCTTTGCCGTAACTATACAAACTAACTAAACTTAGATGCATCTTCAGGCTTGGCCAAAACTGCCACTATGTTTCTCAGGTGCAGTCAGATCACCCGCCGCCTTAAGGTGGCTTGAGACTTCTTTATTAGTCGCGTTTATACTGATGATACCTGCCAAACCAGTATACAATCAACGCTGGCAGACAGCAGAACTTGTTGATGAAAGACGTATGAACATAGTTTGTCACTATGGAGGAAGACAGAGAAGTGAAGGATGATAGCGATGGGTGGCTATTCCCAAATTCTATTTCCTCCCGGCCTCAGCACTCCGGCGTGCCTCATCGACGGTCTTGATGCTGTCATGGAATCTCCAAGTGCTCTTCGCCATTCTAGATATGTGTTTCAAGTCCAGTTCTCCACTATCTTGCTGAGCCAGGCTCGCGGCCGAAAACAAAATGTTCCTGATTTGCCGCCCATTAAGCCCTTCCGTCCAATCTCTAGCCTCTTCTTCGTCTTTGAACCAGCGTCGAATCAGTTCCCTGTCCTCCACCTGGTCAGGCTTGAGCTGGCCAATGAAGCTGTCAAGAATCTCCTGTTTCTGGTCGCGTTCTAGATCATCATATTTGATGCCCAAATTTACGCAGCTCTATACAGCAATATCAAACTGGGTGATTCGATTCGTCGTAAGTATCAGGATGCCCTCATATTATTCGAAGACCCTGAGCAAGACTGACACTAAAGCGTTGCGGTTGAGATCTGATGTATGACTGCTCCGCGACTCGAGGAACACGCCAGCTTCGTCGAACAGCAATACAGCCTGCCAATTAGCTGCCAGTTCGAAGAGAGCTTCGATATTCTGCTCCATTTCCGCTGGTTTGAGACCAATATCGGAAACACCGACAGAAAAGAGCGGCTTGCCGGCAAGCTGGGCGACGCTTTCTAAAGGGAAAAAGAAGCATAGTGCTTCGCCGAAGGAGTTTCCTGTGCCTGTTTTCCACTGACGAAATCGATGGCGGACTTACCTGTCGTAAGAGTTTTCCCAACACCTGGTGGCCCGTGAAGTAAAATCACTAGCCCCTTTCCCTTACCTTTGATGATGTCAGTCATCAATGGCTTCGAATTAGCTCCACTGCAGTGACACCGCACTAGCTTCATGATTAGCGACTTTTGTGTTGGAATTTGTCTTGGAAGAAGCCGTAGCTTCTCAAACGCCTCGGAGCTACGCAATTCCTTGATGTCCTTGAGGTGGCTTTCCTATTATTCTGTGGCTTCGCTGGAGCTTGTCTTTTGTTTCCCTACATTTAACTCCAACCAAGTTCTTGAATTCAGATGATAGCTAAGTACTCTCTGAGGGCAAATCTTGAACTGGAGATCTTCAAAATAGGTCTGCGTCTTCACGCCGTCGTAGGCCATCTTCTGGCTGTCTCTGAGAGCTGTGTTAGTAACGTAAGCTGGGCATCGACACTCATTATCTCTGCGAGGAAAGTCTGCCGAACCCATAGGTGCGTAAGTGCCTGACCATGGCGAGTACTGAAGGGGAAGTCCACCATAACACGGCCTTGGATCTGTCGTTTTTGGGGTGCTCTTCGCTCTTTGCTATTCCGGCTGCTTCTACCAAATATCATGCGCCACAAGATGTCGCCACTGTCGTCGGCCTGATTCTGAAAGCTAGTACCGTGAGAGACTGCAAATCCGTCGTAATCGAACATCTGTGATCCCCGCTGCTTCACGCATAGTTACGCAAAACTCTTACCGCGTTCTAGCAATGCCGCTTCCATTGCTTCTCTTGAAGCTTCATCGGATCTTGATGCGTCTTCCGGTTTGTGGAACCTGAATGGATGGCAATGGAGTGTACTGATAAACTTGCTCTCCGTATACTGTTCGAATCGGAATTGCACTGGCACTTTCTTGAAACAAGCCCCGTCCCAGTCGTAGGCTCAAGCAACCATTGACCATGTCACATCTTACGTGTCTTTTCCAGGTCTGTCGTCTATGCCGCGTGTGTCGTTGGGGTCCTCGACGATAAAAAGCTGGGGTTCGTTCATGAACAGCGTTGAGAAAACGATCTTCCTTCCCAGGTGTAAAGATGGTCCACAGATGCTCAGACTGAATAGACCCAGTGTTTTTCTACGCCTCGACTGATTGAAAGTACTTGCCCAACTCTGGTATCATCTTGACGAGCTTTAGCATCGCTTTCAGCTGCGCACGTGCGTTCTAAAGGTTGCTGGCTTTTCCCAGATACTCCAGCGCTCATGCTTTTTGCTCCTCAGACCCGGCCATCGTGACGTCTGTACGAGGTCCCAGCTTTTGAATACGAACCTTCATTTCCTCTGTCCGGAGCGAATCCTCGATTGCCAAGTCAGTAAGTCTGTCCCAGCTGTGTATTAGAGGCTCCCAAGGGCTGACGAAGACGACAGGATTCTTTGTTTTGTCCCAGGAAGGAGGCGAATCAGGCGGGAAAAGGTGCAAATCGGGATATGCCTCGAGAGCTACACTCATCAAGGCCTTCAGTTTTGGTACTCGGACGCTTATCTCAATTTCGAAATATCTACCATCCTCTTCCACGATTCTGGCATGTTTCAGCTGCTCGGGCGACCCTTGGCTTTCGCTTCCAGTCTCGATGGGTTCCAGCCCCAACTTGACCAATTCGGAACGCTCTAAGGCGCACTCTGCTGAGCCATTGATAGGTTCCAGTGGATGCCGAGCACAGAGACACCTTGGCGTCTGGGGGCCGTTGTGTGGATGGGTTTCAGCGATGTGGTTTCGTTCTCTTTCAACTCGATATCTCTCTCAGATATAGCCTGGCATGGGTGGTAAGCACAAGCACTTCAGTGAGTATATCGAGATAATAGCTTTATTTCTCTCATGACTTACTGGCGGGAATTGGTGCTCTTTCCAGCAAGCGGCACAAGGTTAGAATTTTCCTTCTGTTTGTTAGTCTCACCGACCCTAGTCTCCAAATCCTTGATCCTCAATTCAAGCAGCGCTATGTACCTGCCCTCAAGGGTAGAAATGGTGTCGCTGAAGAAATCCTGCATTCCTGTCGCCACCATATCCAACTGCAGGATAAAATGAACTCGTAAAATGATTATAGTTGGGTCTCATTGCTGGAAGTCAATGAAGCAATAGATGACCATCAACCTCTCCAAGCTGAGGAGTTCTAGCTACATTTACTGACTGGACACATGAGGTTCCAAAAGGCTGAGGGCTGAGGCTACCTTTTGCCGCCTTTCGGCGTCTGTTTGGTTAATACTGCATGATTAAATCAACAGTCGCATGCAGCTGAACCTGGAAAAGGTAAGCCCTTATGCAGAATAAAGGCACAGTAGTTGTTATTCTCAACTTTCTGACCACCCAAATATGCATAGGTGCAGATAAATTGCTACCTTTTTGTTATAATAGCCTCATTCGACAGTGAGGCTATCATTAAGACGTCTTCCCTCATCAAACCATTCAGAACCCCTCTTTCAGCTGATGGCAACCTGTCATCGAAACTAGTTTATTGACTAAACATAAATAGATCTTAGTATATAACATAATGCCCTCTCTGCACGACGCATGCAGATACTATTTGGAGACACAGCGTTCTATCACTAAGAACTTCCCGCCGGTGTTGATTGGTGTTCGTGGAGGCATAATACGGTCTGGAAATCCCATGCATGCTTCCACAAATGCACGGCTTCAATCGTAATGTTCCTAGAATATTGGTTATACCGCTACCCTTCCGTTATAACCGTGTCTCCAACTCCCGGGGGCTTTCTTGACGACCACCGATAGGCATCCCCTATGGACGTATGAACGGAAACACATCCTTCCTTTATCGGAAAATCTTCAGCTTCAAGAGCAACCTCTTTTTACAATCGTCATTTCCAACATGTAACAATCAACTAAATCTTCACATGGGGTTAGATACACCAGTGAAGACAAGAAGGATTCTGGACCAGAACCGGGAATGCAGCGGTAAGGATCCGCAACAGTATTGACCCTCTTATCTAATTGTTATTGATTGTGACAATCTCTCAATCTATTTCCTCCTCCAATAGCTCTGTCACGGACAAGGCTGCATCTACTTCTTTAGACCAAATCGAGTTGCTCTGGCAACAAACTCGCAAGAAGGTCCTTAAAGGTGGTTAGCGATACACCTTCTCTGGGGCGAAACCAGACGACGTATTGGCTCTGTATGCCTCGGATCTTGACGCGCTAGACAGACTGATCGATGAGCGAATTACAGCCGCGTCTTCGCTGGAGAAATCTCATCGGTCTGATCCAAGAATCAGCAAACGATCTGGCAGGAGGCTGTGCTACGTTCTCGTGAGGTTTGAGGCTACTGTCAAGCTTACTCGGGTGTGATGCAGCTCATAGAGGGCCTCGACCCCAGCTTCGTGACGGGTGCTATTCAAGCTCTAGGGCTATGCATGGTGGTAAGTAAGATCTGAAAGCTTTCATGAGCGCGGAGTGTCTTTCAAGGGATGATGACCATTGACTTGGTCGGTCCGTAGTCGGTCCGTAGACTAATTGTATCCCTGATAACATGCTCGCAGGCTGCCGCTAACAAGGTCAAAACAGGAATTGCGCTTCACAGCACAATTCAGACATCGAAGTCTGAGCATTCGCGGATCCAAAAGCTGGTCGGCATCTATAGCAACACCAGTGTGTTAAAGGAGTGTGTTGCTACTGTGTATCGTCTTGGTATTGAGTTCATGCAAGAGGCAACCGTCTATTACTCTCGGAGTTCCTCTATGAGGATCTGGCACGCAGTAGTCCGATCTCCTCAACTTGACTTGGAAAGGGGAATATCGGATCCACGAAGCGCAGTTAAAGAACTTGTCAAAGAGCGTGACATGGAGGCACACCTGCGGCTGAACAGAGTAGAGAGCAAAATAGGTGCTGGGCTTGATCGTAGGTTCTGCATTTCTACTGGCCTGCTCTATCATATGAACTAATTGATTCCGTAATAGAAACTGAAAACGAAAGAACAAACACCAGGCTTGATAAGACGCGCTCCTTTCTCGGCCTTCCTGCAAATAATGTAGCCACCCAGCTACAAGATTTCGTCTCCTCACTAGATTAAGAGTTCTCACACCTCAAGAGGATACCCGCCTTTCGAGCCGAAGATTTGACTTCCCAGGTTGCATTCAACATTTGGTTGGAGGAA
Organism: Colletotrichum sp. SAR11_239; assembly: GCA_025328985.1. Classification (NCBI taxonomy): domain Eukaryota; kingdom Fungi; phylum Ascomycota; class Sordariomycetes; order Glomerellales; family Glomerellaceae; genus Colletotrichum; species Colletotrichum sp. SAR11_239. The sequence continues at coordinate 17,675 of JAKMWZ010000182.1, forward strand.
ACAGCACAGATCAAAAGATCAAAATTCGTACTTGTTCATGGGCAAACAACAGCCCCCCTGGGACACGGCTCTGGCATGAACATCCCAGGCTGGCGTCGAAGCAGTACGATTGTTAGAGGATAAGCAAACTATTGTGTCGCGGCGTTTCTGTGAGCCAGATAACAACCACGAAGTTGACATTGGAGGTGTTCGTCGCCCTATTCCCGCCGCTACTCTAGTCCTTCTCTCTCTTAGCTACCAATTACTAGAGTTGACATCTATCAGTCAAGAGGCGCTAGGCAGCCCAAACACTCCAGACTTTGAGTTTCAGCTCCAACAAATTCTAAGTATCGCTTAAAGCAGCCGAGAAAAGATTGACGCCCGCAGCACCAGGATAGGAAATGTGACCCTAAAGGATTGTTCGACAGCTGCTATGGATTTTCTTAGAGCGTCTATTACATTACTTTTGCAGCATAGACGAGCAGTGCTCTCTGTGTCTGAGCAGTGTGTGGTCTATTTCGTTGTGAATCGATTCGACATCCTTCCACAATACGACACAATGCTACTGCAGCCGTTGATGGCTTTAGTGCAGAAACCGGTGGCTGGAGTAGTGGTGAAAGTTCCAGTAGCTGGAGAACGTAAACTGTCAGACAATCAAGGGAGTTCTGGGGTTGCAGATTTTGTAAAGTATCGTTGAGGAAGCTCCGTATGGGAAGAATCGGAGTTGGATCAGGATACCCGAGGGACTGATTTGATTCAATCAACCGGAAAGCAGGCATGTATGCTGTGTTTTCTTCTTCCCCCTTCCCCTCGTCGAGATTGCCAAAAACAATAACAGTGATGATAACCCCAAATAATACGACTCTTTATTACGGGTCCATAACTCGGAGAGTTTCATGGCATGGATGATGGCTATGCGCTTATGTGTTTATGGATTCAAGGCCCGAGGGCTCATAACCTGCGTCAAGTGGCTTGATTAATTCAGCTACTCACCCATAGCTCAGCCTCCCGCGTGTTTCAACTTCATTAATCCAGCGGTAATTAGGCGAGCAAGTGGGTGAGAAGATTTCGCTTGAGTAGCATAGTGAAATGCATGCCACTACCTCGGCGCCGGAAACATGCTGTCCGCAGGTAGGCAACCTACCGAGAAAAGCCGATCAAGTCATCGATGCGACTTTCGGCGAGGTCCTTTGCTTTTCTGGCTCTTTTCTTGGGGCATTGCCTGGTCACCACGGCTTTTTTCATTCGCAGACCTTCACCTGTATGTGTGGCTGCTGAGGGACCAGCTCGTGGACGGGCCCGAGGAGCAGTTTAGCCCAAGAAGAGGATCAAAGGCGCTGAGCTCATCCCTGTATGTCGTTAGAATTAGCGTACCCAGCCAGTGTCCATCTTCGATTCCAGAGCGTGTCTGATTAAAACTCTCAGCAAGACCATGGCCTTGCAAACTTTCCTGGTGTTCGTCAACGAGGCGAAGGAGAGGGGGGGATGGGGGAACATAGTGATGCGCGGACGTTCTTGCCGTGTCCTTGCCGCAGTCTTTTCTCCTTGGCCTCCGTTTGTCTGTCGTCTCGTCGAATATGCTGACGAGTTACTGGCCTGACTAGTTGCGCCAGCTGTCGCTATGGTCCATGGGCCTTCTCCATGCTTCGACACCTTCATTTGTCTCGAACCACAAACATGGACGAATGAAGTCCTATTCGAGATTCAACCTAGATCCCCCGGCATATCTTTGTCACTGCCGCGACCTTGCCAAGGGAGGTCTTCGTTCATGGATGCGGCTCCGAGTTGCCCCCAGGCCTGAGAACGAAGATTATGGTCTGACAGCGCCTGATGATCTTCCTCCGCTGAACAAGGACCCATCGGAATGGTTGCAGGCATCGCGGCGGACGTTCTTCTTCAAACTCTCTCTGGACGATTACTTCTGATGACTGAAACCAGGTGCCGTGTGCTTGAACCAAGCTCCCGATGCCGACGCCTGCTTGGCATCTGTTTTGTTCCTTTTAACGATGCTGCCTTAGCTCCATCCGGACCCAATCCATTGCGCGTGACCTGGGCGCTGTAGTCGTCGGGCAATCCGCTGCCGAGCGGCGTCCGGAATGACGACTTTAGGTGAAATTCCCTTACCAGGGTCAGAGACCAGGGTCGAGGAAGCAGCATGCAGGAAAGCCGCGATCTGATGAAGGAGAAGAAAGAGACGAAGACCGAGCAAGAGAGTAAAGCCACGGGCAAGAAGTACGACAGAAAAGAACGGCTGTGGTAGTCTTACGCTGAAAAGGCTATTGCTTGGAGCCATTGGCTGATTTCATGTGACGGCATCCCGGAGGCTAGCCCGTCTGATCCAAACCATTCCATTGCGTGGGTGACATCCGGATGAGATAAACCCTTGGAAGCTTCGCTTTTGGCTCTGCAAGATTCGAGCTCCTACCGATTGGCCGATGAACCAGTCAGCCTATGCCACTGTCGCTTGTTGGACCGTAGCACTATCAATTTATACACTTGACAGATAGCAAGTGATGAGAGGCGGAGTCATGGGCGCGGCGGTGCGGCAGAAGATTACGGCAATGCCCGCTGATGTCACAGGCCGATATGTCATCGTTCATCCAAAGGAGACTGGCTTTGGAAAGCGACTGCCTGATGAACCGGTCAATCCACAAGGTCGTCATCGTCTGAAATCAGTCCATTGCCCGGGGGTGCGTCACCGTCAAGACCTGGACAAACTATACCTAGGCAGAGAAGAGCAGACCTCTATTCTCGGATATGTCAATTATCACCGCCAGTCTTGAGGTCGTGTCGTGACGGCTAGGACAGAGGGGAAACTTCCTTTTCCGCACGCCCTCCAACTCTTCTCCCGGTCTGACTCTGCGACTAAGCAACCCCTAGCTTCTGGTCGAGTATCCCCGGCGTCTCGAGTCTTACAGAGCGTCCAGACCTTCGGTCTCCGATCTGTCGCCAAATCCCATATCTTGCCCGTCTTTAAAGCGAGAAGCATTGTCAGATTTCAGTTGGATGGCTAAGGGCTCCATAAAAAGAGACATGGAAATGGATGTCGGCAGCGGCGAACAAACTCGGTTATTCAGCTTTCCGTCGCTTATTTAATCCATGCAGTAGGCATACGAAATGGCGATGAATCAGCGCGCTTGTTCAACGCCATCGTTGAGAGTACGGTGAGGGTAAGCACGTTGATGGCCATTCTGATATTTGCCAGCATCACCAGTCACCTCACGACTCGGAATGCGACTTCTACGCCATGTCTGCTCGTTATCGTATCAAGTACTCAGGCTTCAAAGCGTTCGTCGAGCACGACTAATCATCTTTATCATCGATAATCACCATTGGACAGGTTCGCGTCCTGAAAGAATCCTGACTGGACATGGATAAGACCCCCTAGTTGCGAGCCTCTCTCGAAGAAGCCGGCGTAGCCAGACCCGCTCTGGCTCCAGCTAAAGATCGTCTTCTGCCACGTAAAATCATCCAACTCCATGAGCGCGTCTCCTGAAGACAATGCACCTGGAGCAAGGCACATGTACTCGTATTCTCATTGATGAGCAAGTGCACCCTTCGGCGTTTATGCGTCCAGACGCCCGCACCTTAACCGGCTTCATCTGCTCAGTTGATGCCAGAATCTTGGCAAGGTTGATCATGTGGAGCCTCGTTTCGACAGACTTCATGAACATGGGAGTGCCTGTAATTGCAGATTTGGCCCAGTTGGCTTGGTCTTGGCTCGCAGGTGACACTGCCGATGATCAATATGCTGCCAAACCCATCAGACCTCCGTGACTGGGCATGTAGATTTGGACAACCTCAGCCGCTGCTTTGGCCGTGTCTCGCCTCGACGCACACTCGACCATCGAAGTCCATGTAAATGTTTCATCGATCGACAGGACACTGGACATCGCGCTGAAGAGAGGTACTGCGAGCAACTTGGAAACTGACGGGCTCTGCCACCGCGGACGTCGAGCTCGAGAGGCATATGGCGGGCCAAGCATAACAGCAAACAGCACTCAATCTTTCTTCCCTTCTAAGTTTTCTTCTTCGCAGTTTGCCGCCTGGAGGCGCACCGACATCTTGAGATTGAAGGAGTAATGGGCTGTGGCAGCGTGAAGAGGGAGATGCCTGCCCCCTGGAATCGAGGCGATTCGCGCTCTCTTCATATACCCCCATAGGTGGCCATAGAGGTTTTTCTGTGAAGCTCAGGCCATCCTGGCCCTCGAATATTTCCCCGTGAGAGTCATACGGCAGTCAACAAGGTGCAAACAGCACTCAACCACGATGGCCAAGAGCGAATCTTGAACGCCCAAGGCCAGTTTTGTCGCGTACACTTTTGCGATCCATGCAGCAGAGACGGGGGGTTACCGCGGTATATCGCCGGGAATATGGTGAGGCGGTGCGTTTGGAGAAGTGTCAAAGACCGTCTGCAGTTGCAATTGCCACGGGACGTGGGTCATATGCGACGGGATGCACAAGTCAATTCACTGAGGTACCTATAGAAGTGCCATGAATGATCGACGATGCTGTGCGAACGTGGAGAGCGGAGAATCGCAGTGAGAACGCACTCTGACATCCAAATGAGCCGATGGACTCATGACACAGATGTACATAGCGAATGAAGATTCCAGGAAGGGTCAAGTTAGCAACTTATCAAACGAGACACTGCGGATCAGCAAATCATCATCGGAAGAAAGTTTAAGGGCATCGGAAGACACCGGGAGAGATCGCAGTATGGAGGCATTCCGCCGTTGAGTGTCCTTGCCGATGAGCCCCAATTGCCGCTTATTGGTAGCGCAGGATGTTTGGGATCATTGGTGACAGATGGATAAGTTTGAATCGATTGATAAAGTCCGAGTGCTCTCTGAATTGAGCCGAAGTCACAGGTCGGTGAGAAGCAGCACGTAACCGGAACAAGGGACGAAGCTGAAAGTCAGGGTAAGTAGACGAGGAAACTCGGGTGGACCGGCGTACGCGGAAGTTCTTGTTGAGCGATGAGATGATGGATATCGTGCCAGTCTTGCCGTGTGCGCGGGATCTCAACAGCCCAAAGCGATCTTCATTTCTGTAACGTCAAGTATAAGGATCGCAGCCGGTCATGGTGGGTTCGCTGTTCTTGTCCATCTGCGGGTTGCCTCTAGGATGACAACGGAGGATGCATTCCGCACAGCTCACCCCGAGGGAACCACAAGCTAAGCTGACATCTCGTCACAAACTTAAGCTCCCGACTGCAACTCAAGAGGTATTAGCTTGACAGCGATGCGATGGTGTTGGTTGATGGAATTGGTAGCTTTGATGATTAATCTACATGCTCAGTCTCATCGACATCTAGCCGTTCATCATGAACGATGAACGGGTAGGTGCCGGGCGTAAGAGCTGTCCTGAAAGTCAGATTGTCCAGCACCATGAAGCAGGAGGCCGTCATCTTCGTACTGTCATGTTTGGTGTGAACCACCACCCTCAACCAATAGTGTCGGGCCCTTCTTCTGCTCTTGAGATCTCTTCCCAGCATGGCCCGTACTCGCACAAGATCAGCCAATTTTGCACCACACCGTTGAAGTTGCAGAGTTCGTGGACTACGCAGCGCCTGCGCCGGTATCCCAGGCACCAGCCATGGACAGATCTCGCTGGCCTGGGGGAATTAGTTGGCGGCTTTGCCGAAGCCGAAGCCGAGGCCGAAGCCGAGCTTGCTTTGCGAGGAACCGAGCTATCTGGCTCATGTTCGTTGCCGGCGGATTGTCTACGAGCCGAGATAGTTATCACGTTCATGTGACAGACACAAGACGAGAGAAGGGAATGAAAAAAGGTGGCAGCAAGTTATCAAACTTGGGACGGGGAAGGAAAAGTAGGAAGGCCAGAAGCGGAACGAACGAAAGTGGGACAAAGTGGGGGAGGAGGGTAGAAGAGGAAGTCAATGAAATAGCAAATCTGCAATGGAGAAAGGAAACAGAAAGCGGATGGATGTCAATGCGAAAGACCTACCTTTCTAAACCAAAGACGCGAGGGTTTCGCAGGATGTGGGCAAGTGAACCAGTACCATGAGACTCAGAGGAAGCGAGGGAGAAGCACGAAAAGATAGACGAAGTTGAAAAGGATGATAAAATGTCGGGGCGGGTGAAACCAATCAGTTGTCGACATTGGCGCCATTCGTGCCGCCAATGCCATTCGATGTTTGGGTGTTCAACGATGTATGGATGGGTCGTTCGTCTCTCTGACTTGAAGCCCGGAAAGGGTACTTGACGATGGGGCCCAGCTGGCGTTGCGGTCAGTCACCCCGTCAGATTCGGCCGACGGAATGGGGGCAGACGTCATCATAGTGGCTCACAACAGCATGAAATGGATGCTGCACCAAGGCCGACAACCTTCCTTGCCCACATCTGCCAGTCGTCGAGATCCGCCAGCCGATTCAAGATTCGAGTCATCAGCGGTGCCCTGACCCGAGACATTGCGGGCAGTATGCCAAACACCCAGGGTCGTCGAGCTACCTCTGTCCCTTGATCAACTTTATCACCTCATGCTCAACTAGATCCAACACGCATGCTGAGTGGAGCCTCCATTGATGTGCAGGCCTCGGGGCCGGTGAAGACTGCGGCTTTTGGCCAGGAGGTGGCGTGGCTTGGAAGGGACAGGGTGCCCTGCAAGTACAGCTACTCTGGGGCGGCGAACTTTGTGGACTGTCGCTGCCCAGATAGGATGAGTGAAGAAGCAGAACTGTTCCTTCGACTCGATCCTCGCGAATTGTCTGGGAGCCTTAGACGACGAAAGATTGTTGGCGAGACTTGTTCTGCGGCGCCGACATGGTGATTCGTCTGCGAGCTCGATTCACCGAAATGAAGGCTACAGCTTGGGCCGCACGAATGAACTCCAGAGAGCGGGCAAGGCAAGTAATCTGCAGCCAATGCATAAGCGGAACAGTTGGAGACGAGGAGCGGCACAGTTGGAGACGAGGCGTGCTTGGAACAGGACGATGGACCGCCGCAGGATGTCGGTGGCTCAATGGCTATTGTAGACAAGCAGTCGATGTAAGGAGCAATCAAGACACCGAGGAAGTGAGCGACAGACGAGGTGCGACGTCGATTCCAAATGGAATGTATTGGGAGATATCTGATGCAGGGGTTGTCGGTGATTTGCCCAACAGTAGCGATGGGAAAAACCGACGTGCCTTGGATGCTGGGGACAGGAGCGAAAGCCCAAATTGTCGGGATGTGTCTGTCAGGCCGAACACCTGCCGACATTGAGCATCTCGAAACCTTTCCTTTGCTCAAATGAGCAACCCGTCTCTCTGGATCCATACCCATATCACATCGTTGGTTGTCCGCAAGCCGCGTCTGCGAAGGTGCAAGTTGCTTGCTCTGCACCCCAGGAAAAGGAGGCTCCAAGAGACGGCCTTGACGATTTGACAAGTCAATGGAGTGGACTGACAAAAGTGACGAGACGGTGGTCCATCCAGCAACCTCGAGTTCGTACACGGAGCGTCTCTGCTCGATGACAGGAGTGCATGCCCACCAAAGCGATGTATTGCGAGAACGGGTATTCGTGTGGCGCAACTCTCCCGCGCATTCTCCATCGAAGCGGCCAAACTGGTCTCGAAGCTGTGTCGGAAGTGGACGATTGCGAAGGGGCGCAAAGCGTGGCTCGAAAGCTCGGTTCCCGTTGGAAGGTCTTGCCGGGGCCGGTCAGCATGAACAGCATCGAGTTGGGGGGGGAAGTAGGCATACAAAGCTTGTACATGCCGACTACGTGGAAAGGCCACGAGAATCCACGTGGTTCACCACTGACGACGTCGACAAGATCCACGAGGAAGGACGTGGAGTGGAGGCGCCATTGTGACATCATGCCTCGTCTGTGTTGCTGCCTGCATTGCCCGCAACAAACTCACAGCAGGTAGCATGGTCTCGGGGCCACCGAATACCAGCGCGCAGTGTAGCATCGAGGCCGCATTTGACAAGCAAGGCGCAAGACCAAGACACAGAGACGAGAGGAATGACGAGCAAGGAGCAGCGGTCTTGTATTTTGCTGTGACTCCGCTGGACTGGCACACATTCGGGAATGGAGGGACGCGAGGGCAGATGATGGTTCGCAAGGGGATCGGATGCATGCTTGCTCGGCAGCAGGACGCAGCGGTCGTCGGCTTATGGAGTTCGGGCACGTCGAAGCTTGGAAGCGGGACCTGAGAGGACCACAGCTGTTAGCATGACCAAAGCCAGCGAGCGATGATGGAAATGACAGATGGGGAGGCAAACATTACATGGCGGGAGATGATATCTCATGTGGCCAAGTCATTCATTGGAATCGTAGTTGTGGTGATTATTGCTGCGAAGGCTGCGGTCGGGAGCACGGGGTGCGAATGGGGACATTCAGACTCCGTGGTTTGAGCGCCGCAGAGGATGCATTGCTCTGGACCTGACGTTGGACGAGGTAGCCATGGACAGGGCAAGGGATACTGCACGCGCAAAGATGTCGCTGGAGGTTTTCAGGCAGGTGATGTGACTTTGCTGCGGCTTGGTGTCGTCGGGTCGAATGCGAAGCGATGATGTCGAGACGCGGTCGCGCCGAAGTGGGTTGAGTGCCAGGAACGTCAGGACTGGGGGACGCTGCTTAGTGCTGCCCAATTTGTCACTGGGCAGCACAATCGAATTGCAGGCGCGAACCTTGGCGGGCGTGCGTCGGGGGTGCGGGCAGGACCAAGCTTGATGGTACGCGACGCTCATTGGTTGGTAGTTTTTCCGGCGCCAATTCCGCGCGCCGGAACATCTTTGTCGGAAAATCCTGTCAGCCCCAGCCAGGTCACGGACCCGTCTGCGGCACGCACCCAGCCGCCCAGGCAAGCAGTGCCCTTCCTCAATCGCGCTAACCCCATTTCCCCTCCCGCACGGTCGCCAGCGCCAGAAGTCACTGGTTGACTGTGGTTGGCTCGTCAGGGCCCGTACCATCTTCCCCGGATGGTACAGCTCTCTGATTGGCCGCCGCAGCTTCAAAGCTGGCCATGCGCCAAACGTGCCATCGCGCAGTCCCTCGTTGAACATCACGATTGTGCTGCGACTCTCCGAGGGCATCCCAAACGCAGTGCTGTGTTTCCTCAAGCGACCTCGGCCATCCCAAATTTTTTGTGCACACGCCGGCCGGGGACACTTTCTGATTGACCCTGTCCCAGTTCATATTGTTCGTCGTGCCAGTTCCTTCTACAGGCACTTGCGAATGCGTCCAAGTGCAAGTCAAGCGTACAAGTAGAAGTCGTGTGCACAAGTTCAAGTCGAGCGCACTGCCCAGGCCGGTGTCGTGGCCATGGCAACATAGTGGGTGGCATGGCTGGCTGCGTCGACGACAATCCATGACAGCAGTAGACTGGGTCCTACAAGACATGCAGACGATTCGGGGCCAGTACTGGCGGCGTTCGTGAGGGAGGGCAAGGGGATGCGAAATTTCTCGCATCGTTGCTCGGCACGGTCGCTCGCGTTTCCTATCGCGGGTCCAGGTGTATCTCTTGACGATGAAAGAAAAGACTGGAGACGTCTCGAAGAAGATGAAGAGACACCCTCCGCCAAATGCCTTTGCCCATGCATGCTGCCTCCTACGCATGGTGACGAGAGGGCCGACCGCTGCGGCAAAGCGTCTCTCGAGGTCATCTAGAAAGAGACACCCGACTTGCTCGCGAGCCCAAGATCCAGTTCGGCATCGGGACAAGTCACGGAGCGTGTCGCGCGGCACTTTGACTTTGGCCTGGCATCTTTGGCAGCAGGGTGTTAATCGCGTGCTGGCAAGGTGATGCAGGCATCCATGCGCTACCCCTTGCTCATCCAGGAGGCTGAAAGCGTTGCCGAGATTGTCCTCTGTCGGCGCCGGTGCTGCATCTCTTCCGTTGCGGCTCGGGCTGCTGCGGATGCGGCTGCACCGGTCAGCAGAGACATAGCAGCTTGGGCGTCGTGGGACATTGCGGCAGCGGGTGTCTTTGTCATCGTCGCGAGCCTCCAGCTGGCTGCCGTGATTAATTGTCGCTTGTTCTCGTCGTGGATGGTATTCTTGTGACGACCACCCAGAGGGCTGCTCCGCTGCACATCCTACAAGGCTGGGGCAGCAAAGGGCTTGCGTGATGTTGTTCCTACAATCTGGTGGAAGATGCTCAGGGACACCTGTTTCTGCGAAGAGGTCGGCGAGGAGCCTGAGTCTTCGAAAGCCCCGCGAAGTGTGCAGTCGGGTACCAGGGAAGAGTCTGCCGTCGTCCTCGGGGTTTGCGACGTGGAAGATCGATTGCGACTCCGGGCGTGTCTGCCTGATTGTGGCTCGCCTTGCTCAAATTCGCGGTCTGGTCTTCGTTGCTTGCGTTCCTCGCAGTCTCGTGCTGATAGCGACTGATGTCAGCACAGGGCCGTTCCGAGGGACAGACGAATGGAAGATGACGATTAGGGTGGTTGTGGGATGGCCAGAGAGGGCGGGCATTGGGGCAAACGTACCTGTAAGACGGTCCGGCCGCGCAGACGTTTGCCGTGGCAGACCCTGGGCAGACACTGCACGACGGCTGAAGTTTGGAAGCGACGGCTTAATCTCTAACATGCTGGCCATGTTGTTGCTGTAGGTGTCACTGTTTGCTGTGCCAGCGCAGTGGAGATAGAGGCGAACGCGACGGACGGGACAGCGGCTGCCTCGCTGGGTTCGGGGGCGAAGCGACGGAACGTTCCAAGGCGTGATGCGCGTGGCTCGCTGTGGGCGAACAGAGGTGGGAAACCTAGGTATTTGCTCTTGGGTCTGAGTCGACATGGCTGTTGCACATTTCGACAGCTGATGAGTCCGGAGGCGCGCCGCACGACTTTTGCAAGGAATCGGCCCGCACAACTCCATGGAGCCTCCTCGCCCTAAAGATTGCCATGTGCACTCCCCGAGTGACTTCTTCATGAGAATCCGAGTGATAAGTCGGTAGTGAGGGGTAGCTGCAAGCACTTGGACAGAGCTCGAAGCCATGCCCCCCCACCTGACCAAGATACGTGTCAGTTTGGAGCTAAATTTCCGACTGTTGTCTCGAGTCGAGCATCGTTGCGGCGGAGAAACAGTCCGCAAACACGGCCAAGACGACACCTGGTTGCGACGTGAGAAAATCGACCATGGCGGCTGGAATACAGTTTGCCATATCTCGAGCAGGGCTCCTGGACATGCCCCGAGTAAACGTGAATGAGAAGGGCGGTGCTGTTTCACGGAGTCGACCATGCCGTCGTAGCTCCGCTAGGTGTGCCTCGAAGAGAGACGGTCGAACGAGCTCAGGGTTGGGTTTCGCTCCAAGAAACCCCGACGGCCCGTAAACCATCACATCGATGCATGGCCTGACCGCAATGGCTTTGGGATAAGAGACGGACCCGGCCGCGAAGTCGAGGCCGCAGAAGCAGGATACAAGAATGGAGGCCTCTGTGCGCCGTGGTCAGTTCGGTAGAACGGTAGCATTGCACTCGCATGTCCTAATGTCTCGACGACGTTGTCGAGTTGGGCGCAGTAATTCACGAACTCCTCGATGAAAATCCTGAGCCGACAGTCTCCCCTGGCTGTACGAACATCGGCTTGAGAACTAACGGCGGGAGACAGTCCTTGCGGAAGACGGGGGTCTATTGTTAGTATAAGGAATGTTGACATGGACAAACGCAACCTGGCGTCGTAAGCCTCAATCCCAAGCGGCTGGTGTAGAAGCTTCTTAGGGGGCTGTTGCCGATTTATACACCATAGTCGACAAGTAGCAAATGACAAGCAGCGCTGGGAGCACGACGCCTCCCAATGCATGGTCCATTTAGACATCGAGAACGGTACGCCGCGTCTGCCCCATCCTTTGGAAAGCTCACTCGTCTTAGTCAGAACAGCAACAGGTCACGTTCACCAGCAGCAACAAGCCTCGGGCATCCTGGACGACCCAAGTGACGTCGACATACCGCAAATGAGACAGAGCAGCTTACAAGCAGTCCTATCTTGCGGCCAAGTTGGCCAATCATGATGTCAACCGGGCCGGGGCATGGCCATCGTTGTTCTGAAAGAGAACATTACCACCAGAAGGACTAACCAGCTCATCCCGGCCGAGGTCAGCATGGTGCCTTGCAGGACAAGCTGATCAGTACGAACATGTAAGCGCTTTCTCTGATGCGGCGCTAACATTCGCCCCTTTGCCGTTGCGACGTCGATGGCTACGTGATTGCCAATAGCCCGTACGAATAACAGTTCCTTAAGGACTGGTCGATCAGTTGGATCGATAGCGAGCTGCCAGCCGATGCGATGATGGCGAGAGGAGCAAAAGAGTCGATTGCCAAGGCGGACGGGGATGCACCTGGGACCGCGAGCAGCGAGAACCACTGCAGCAAATCATTCTCGACAAAGAGCCCATCACATCCGACATGCAACGCGTAGCAGACTGGTAAACAACGAACTTCTTGCACATGAAGTCTGATCCTGTTTGCTAGATATCTGCATATCGATGGCCCTGGAGTAATCGCGCCAACATGTCCATCCGCGCTGGATTCCAGACTTTCAACCATTTCCATGCCCTCCGCAGCACCGATGACGCGTGTTCTGTAGGTTTCGCGATTCCATCGTAAGCCGTTGATGCCACAAATCGGCATCTGCTCGTCCACGGAGGGAAGCTGGAAGATACATCCCGTGAAGACAGGACGTAGATATGAATCTGCCTCCTCGTCGGCGATAGCGCCTTTTCGCGTCCGAATTGCTTCGTACCGGGCGCCTTGCTCCAAGACCCAGCCCAACTCTGTAAAGTCACGGTCGCCAGACAGCCGTTCAGGGTGTCTCAAAGGCGAGTAGCCGTCGCATAGATGCCCAGCGACCGAGAATGCATGTGGTGGATGACGATGAGACGGCAAATCCCACCTGGAATCAGCGCAGTGCGGACATCGCAGCCCACAAATCAAGAGCGATCTTGTCGGGATGTGCAGTCAAGAACTTCGTCAGGGCTTGCGCTGTGAAAGGTTTGGGCCATGTTGACTCTCTCGTTTGCGGCTCTTGTGTTTAGCTCCCCATGCGCCAGCCTTCTTCCTTGCGATAGGTCCCAATTGGAGTTTCGTTGCTTCGAGTGTTCCCCCCGGCGCGGTCTCATGTTGTGGTCATTTCATCCTCCTCGGCAGCAGCTGGATGGCAGAGGCAGGCTCCTGGAGCAAGCCTCGCAGATATCTGCCACAACATCTCTCTTGAAAGGCCTTGGGATACGGGTCGTTGAGTCGCAGCACTGCGCCTTGTATCGGGGTGTATGATGCTTGGGACGATGGCTCGTTGCTTGCCAGGGGTTCGCACAAAAGATGTCCTGCTAGTGCTGTTAATCAAGTCAGCCGAGGCTCAACGCTCTTGGGCAAGGACCCAAGACAAATAGCGAACCAACCTGAAATTTTGTTTGTGTTCGCGTCATGGGTGGTGTCGCATGCATCGGGTGCGAGTGCGGACGGTCATGGACGGAATCAAATCTTCTCCGCCGGCTTGAAAGATGGATCCCGAGAGCTCCCACCATGGCAAGAGAGCGATTGCGGGCGGACCGAATGGTGTTGCTGGTGCAGGCTGTCGAGAAAGGGCGTCATTTGCGCACTTATAGGAGGGGATGACATTGTCTATGAGGAGTGTGTGCTCCCTGTTAGCTTGGAAGGGCACGCTTCAGCGATGGTCGTTACAATAAGCTTACGGCTGGTGAGGTTCAGACCTTCTAAGACGGACCCTGGAATCCAGATCTCAACGTGGGCTCCAGCACAGGCTCCAGCACACTTGGTGCATCGAGGTTATGCAGAAGGTGTGCACTGGAATGTGCACTCTGTGAGAATGACGCGGGGGAAGTGTTGGCTGCACCTGCTTGACTGGCGGTCAGTATATTGAAGGGGGAATGTACCTTGGGTGAGTTCCTTCCCAAGTACCTATGAGTTGGGAAGGAGGTACTGCCTCTACAGCGGGATCGGCACCAGACCTACAAACAAAGGCACCCTGGACCTGTCGGTGCTTCAGTAAGGTGCCTTAGTACCGTACCTCCCCCACTAACTGGTAGTGCACTACCCTCTGACTGGCCTGCTCTTATGATACCAACGGTATCCTAAGGGACCGTCTCTCTGATTGGCCAGCCTTAGGATACCGCTGGTATCATAAGGGCAGGCCAATCACCTTATGATACCGCCGGTATCCTAAGGGTGAACCGTCTCTCTGATTGGCCTGTCCTTATGATACCACACTAAACTCACCTTACCCACCAGACACCCCTTCTGTGCTCCACCTGCAGGCTTGTACCTTACCTTATTCTGTCGCATCCATTTACTGCATCCACCTCTCCCGGAAGCTACACCACCTCGTCGAAAACCAGCGACAGGAAAATCGACGTTGAGGGTGTAGAAGCCGCAGAGGCAGCAACGCTCAACTTGCCGATCACTGTCACAGACATCGAGATCAGAACACAGCAAGCCCTCCATCACTTCGCGACTCAAGCATTGCATCCTTCCAGGTTTTCACCGTTGCGCCGGAGGATTTCGGCCGTCTCTGCCCCGCCCCCACCTCCGCCTCCGGGAGGCACTTTCAGTCTTCACATTCCATTGTTCTGCCTTCTATTCCCTCTGCAAAAAGCACACCGCAAAACCGCATATGTGCCTTCCTTCCTCCACCACGCAATGCAGGATCATCCCCCCATCTGTCGGCCCAGGGTTGAAGAGCCGCACCTGAGTCGGGCCGACCGCGCATGAGAAATCCATCCACAAACACCTCTCACGTCTGTCTACATCGCCATTGCCCTCGTTTTTTTTGGTACGCGTCTCCCAGCTTCTTTCTGCACCCCTAAAATTGTTTTTCTTTTGGTCGTTGCCCTACGCACAACATACTGATGGATTTACGAGCCTGCATCGAAGCACTACAGAGCCAGGCCCAACACGAGGACGAGCGCACACGCACCCTATGGACGGACTTCAGACGAGCGTGGTTCGAAGAGAACCCAAGTGGACACCATCTGGCTTTTTTCTTGTTCGCCCACGACAAAGTTCCCGGTTCCATTGTCGAAGCCTACTGTTGCATTGAGCATTCCGATGCCTACGCAAGCTTGGCCTCCTCTCCCGACAACGTCCAGTCGCGACTCAACACCACCGCCAACTTCTTCTACACGACTCCACATGTACTGCTCGAAGCCCTCGGTTTAGATGCCTGCAGTAGTCGATCGTCCCTGGAGCATGTCCAGACTGCGCAGCGTCAGAACCCCTACCTTCACCTAGACGACCTGATACGCGCAATCCTTCGTTGCGCGCAGCGGAAACCTAGAGTCTTCATCAAGACTTTAATTAGAGATGCAGTAAAAGATTGTGGGTTGCCCTTCCTCCTCCTCCTCCTCCTCCTCCTCCTCCTCCACCACCCCAATCCCCCGGCCCTGCGGCAGACTTTCCTCGGGCGCCTTTGCTGACGATCAACAGTCGTTCCTTCCAACACTTCCACGAACTCGAAAGCCCGTCTCCGAAACAAGCAGAAACCATCCAAGAACGCAGACGCCGCCCAAGGCATGGGAGGGATCCCCAAAAAGACAGACAGCGGCCTTCTCACCAACACCAAGACCGACCTCCACAAGATCGAGCCGACGGAAGCTGAGTGCGGGCCCAGAGACGAAGGCAAGATTCGTCTCGACAACCTTAGTCCGCTTCCCAAAGCACGCGCCGCCACTCCCGAACGGTACTCGCCAGATTTAGGGTTGGCTAGCAGCCCTGAGAGCCCTGCAGCGGCCGTCAGCTCGTACTTCCCCGACGAGGGCTTGATCCATCACTCTTCAGATTACTCTGCCCTGGAGCACGGGTCTCCGGTCATCACAGCAGATACGGACGAAAGATCGGCTTCGTCATTTGCTGCAACTGCGTTTGCCCCATCACTCTTTGAAGACGGCTACGCGTTCGAAATCGATACGCCAGAGCCGCACAAGGTGCTGTCAATTGCGACTGCGGACGAAAGGCTCGAGACCAACAGCACCAGAGACGTGGAGGTCATGGCCAACTTAGATGTCCAAGATGACGCTGCCGCCGCGCAACCAGACAAGCGGCAACAACCACATGACGAGGAAGTCGCCGACGCAGCCGCCATCAGGCATGCTTGCCGGATAAGAGTGACTGCAGAGAGTCTGGTCGAAGGCCTCGCGACACTACGGGAGCACCAATGGCTCAATGACACCGTTGTCAATGTGATGCTACACCGTGGCGTGGGTTCCAAAATGGGACTCATAGATAGCCTTACGTTGGCCAAGGCCGGGCATGAAAGATCAGAAAGGTGTCGAGAGCGTCTCGCGCCGCTTTTCCTTGCGGAAAACGTTATGATGCCATCGTGCGACGGCTCTCACTGGAGATTGTTTGTTTACAACAGGCCCACGCACACGATTTCGGAGCTGGATTCGCTGGAACTGCGGAACAACATCGCGGAGGAGCAGGTTATCCCGACTCTGTCTTGGCTCTACGGCGCAGCTTGGCATCCTGATGTCCAAGTAAAAAAGGTCAGTTCCTAGCTCCCCGATTCATTCTGATGTTGTCTCACCAAGTCCTGCACGTCAGGCAAACGCAGCCAGACAAGAGAATGGAAACGACTATGGGGTTTTTGTAATCGCGTTCGGCATGTCTCTGGCAAACACCGGTTCTGTCCCAAGCCGAGTCAATGCCCCGGCATGGCGGCGCCATCTCCACCAAGCCCTCCTCACTTCTTCTGATGCCAGCGTGCCAGTCGACATGTGTGCGTCTTTTCCGAGTACTGTGCCGCCCGCAGGCGCAGATGCGTCAACCCGAGCGACCTACAGGCGGGCAGTCGGCAAGAAGCTCCGGCACATGATGTCAGAAATCAAGGCGAACGAACGAGGCAAAACCGAACAGCATCACGAGAGGCTCGCCAGCGTGTTAAGAGCCAGGGTTGGGCTGTTAGGCGCCATCGATGGCCTAATACAGCTACATGCCACACATCAAGCCGCGTTGGAACAATGGCTTCGACATCGACAATACTTGGACACAGTCGGTCAGGTTGAAGAGGCCTTGACGGAGGCGAACAGGGTGGCTCTGAGAGCTATAGACCTGCTGAAGGCTGCTATACCTGGTGAGTTCGGATACCTCAGCCTCCCTGGTCAGGATTGTTTCTAACTGGACGTAGGGCAACATTCGACGAGTGGGATAACCGTCGAGATTGCTGCCGGCGCCGTGGAGCTACACCACAACAACAGTTCATCCATGATTCGGACCTTGAAGAGACTAGACAACGACTCGGCTTCGACCTGCTATCCGGGTCTGCTGTACCTAATCCATCTGGCCGCAAGCCTTTGCCGTTGTCGATACAAGGAGTTTCGAGCCGCAGTAAAGGCGTTCGAAGAGTGTAAATAGCGACGGAATGTGATCGTGGAAGAATTAGTGCTAGGAGGTCCGGATGGGGAGCTTTGTTAGGTTCACAACGGTGCTACATCTGTACGTAAAGCGCGTCTTTGCTGAATGGCTTGTAGCAGCCCGCAGATTAATGTTTACTGCTGAAGAGATATCTTAATCCGATTCGACGGAAATGTTTACGAGAGGCCTGAAATCCTCCTGCATGCTGACGAGTGAGCTTCTGCATCAATGTCGAGCAAGGTCGGCGGGCAACTTGGATTCTGAGATGGCTGTGCGTAGCTACAGGTCGAGACATGGGTGAATCGGCTTTTGCCGATATCTGGACCCTCATTCACCTTTTTGGACGGACTTGCTGCGATCACGGCGAGCACGGAAACCCACTTTACCACTGAGTCCCTTGTGTTGGCTCTTGGCGTCGGGACCGTAGTGTAGGTAGTAGATTCTTCGAATTCAGATGGTGGAGTTGGGACACAAGCATTGGGCTGATTCCGCCCAGAGTCTGATCATCTCGTCCTGGAATGTCGCGGTGAATCTGCTCCCAGAACGGACTAATGCCATAGGATTCCCTCAGCTACTCCCGCATAGAGGGCAGACGGAGGCAGGAGGCAGTTTGTGTGGTTGACTAGGACAAGATTTGGAACTTGACCGGTATCCAGGGCCAAGCCGACGTGGAGTCGAGGCTGTAGGCGGAAGTCAAGAAATCCCAGCATGGCAAACGGAGCGGACAGATGCCAGCAGCATTACCAACAGGCTAGAGAAGGCTCAAGATTTCCGGAACACAGAGCGATGGTGTCCATACGAGCGGATCATGCAAAGACTCGACGGCAGAACCGCTGAATCAGACTTGGCATGACGCGAGGGGCCATCGCAGCGATGGATTGAAGCGCGAGGAACATCAGGGCGCGCCAGGAAGTGGGAAGAAGTAAAAGAGGACAGGTGCCACTGGCGCTTCGGCACAAGCTCCCGCTTTTTGTCAGATTGCTGGTACTCGACATTTGGCGTTGGAGGTCTTGAACACGGGGCGACGGCTGCTGGGAAGAACCAGTCATGCAGGCTGTGAGATCGGCGACGAAGGCAGTGGGCTTGTCAGCAGGTTGTGGCGGGGAGTGTCTGGGGGGCGTTGACTCCATGCTCCATGTCTTGGTTGCAGTCGGACGGTAACATGGAGGAAGAGAGATGCGCGGTTATTAGCAAGGGCCGGAAGGCATGTTCATTTTGGGACATGGACGAATGCGAAAAGCACAGGAAGTCTCCGGTATTGAAAGAGGCTGTCGGCCGCAGGAAGCAAGACTCATGAAACTGGTCACAGGAGCGTACTCAAGTGGGCATGTCATACTGTGCGACAACCAGGAGGGGGCAAAAAGCGCTTTGTTGTCCCCAGGCTCAGCGAGTTTTCAGCGACGAGGATGATCTACGAAGGAACCTGTCAAAGGGAGGAATGCTAAAGGAAAAGGAAAAAGGTAGCTAGAAAGACTGCCCAGGGAGTCGGAAGCATGAAGCCTTATCAGATACGAAGTCGATGTCTGTCCCACATCATGTTCTCGTCTGTGGGCCGTCGAGACCACTGCAGCAGCTGCGACATTGACCTGGGCGATGATTCAGATGTTTGTCTAGTGTCTGCCCCTGAAGCCACAGGCTTTTACGGCAGAATGAGACGACACACAGGAGCAGTCTGGAGAATCTAAAGGGACAACGCCTCTGTGATGGCGATGGTGATGGTGATGGTGACGAGCATGACGATGGTCAACTTCGGAAGGAGGTTGGACTTCATCGGCGCATCCAAGGGGAAGACACCACTGGAAGTAGTTTGAAACCGAGCGCAAACTTGGCAGAAGTGTGAGGGGATAAATTTGGAACGCTCAGCTGGACGCAAGGAGAACGAGCTTAGCCCGGAAGGTGTTGTCTGTACTCGTGTCATCCGGCTTGAGCGTGGGGGCTGGACGTCGAAATCGAGCCCGCATTCGAGGGAAGGACGAAGTAACACGAAGTCTCAGCCAAGTCAATGCCGCAAAGTGGACACAAGAGCTCAGCCAGAGGCGGATGCGAAGGGGGAACAGGAATTCAGAGTATCCTGGGCGCGTCCCGGCTTTCTGCTTCCGGGATGACAGCGAAGATGCGGAAGGAACTCGACCTGTGGTAATATGGTGCTCAACAGAACAGCTCGAGGTCTTGCAGCCGGTGTTGCGACCGCCCATCTGCTCAGTCCATCCATTGATGGTCCTTCTCGTCTTTCCACGGCTGAGGCAGAGAAAACCGTGGAAAGCGTCGATGACAAGAAGCGTGAACGACCCATTCAGAAATATGATAGTGACATGAACGGGGAAAAGGAGTAGCTTGAAAGAAGCCGAAGCACTCTGGCCAGCATCATCGGCGAAACACCACGATAGAACGCTCAACTGTCAAGCGGAAGCTCCACAAGATGGAGAATAGCATCAGGAAGCAATGCAGGGTGCAAGGACAAGGATAAGCAGCTTCTGGGGCACGACGAGAAAACAAGACAGCACGTGGAGGATGATAGCGACCGGCAGAGGTCTCGACGGGCTGCTGGACCAACAGGAGTCGGCGAGGAGGTTGGGCAGAAAGCAAGCAGCAGGCCTGGTGGGCATTGAGAGACGCGGGAACGGTGCGCTCAGCGCGGCGAGCATGGCGTTGGGTCGGTCCGATGCGACGCCAAAAGCTGCTGCTTCAGGGCAGACGACACTGGGTATGTGTAACAGAGACGTCAGCAAGAGACGGCACCGGTGGGCCATCTCGGGCATCGTCTAGACGGCATTGTCCTTCGCCTTTGGCCGGACGCAATCGTAGCCCGGGAAGGAGTAGATTCGACGTGCCCGCCACGGATCGGCAACGTCAGCCAATAACCGTCAGACCATAAGCCTGAGGGTGCACGTCTGCTGGTATGGGAGTTTGTGTCGGAAACGAGCGATATCGGAGACGGGGCCGAGCAGGACGGAGGACGCGTCGCGGGAGGGCTTCGTGAAAGCGGCAATTGATACCTTCGGAGAGTGTCTATGCTTCTCGAGTTGGGCTGCGCTGCGCTGCAGGGGGATGCCAATTGGGTCTCTCTTGTGTGTCTCGATCGTACGATGTCAATGAGGGTCAGCGGAAACACCTCAGGCGTACAGAGATTCGCAAAACTGGTGTTCGCTTTACGTCTGTGTTCTATAACGACCCTACCTTTAACTATTAACTAAGCCCTCTATCCCTTAAATTGTACTTCTTATAATGCTTCTTTCTCATAGTTCTAGCTAAAGATGTTAAATGTTTAGTTATAGACTATAAGAATGTTATATTACTAGAAATCACTAGCCTAAGTTATAAAGTAAGATGCTGCTTAATATTTATATTTTAGCTTAAAGATTATAAGTATAGTAGCGTAGTAGTTTTAAAAGGTAGTAAGAGCTTTATTTTAAATCTAGTAAATTTTGTATTAGTTATTTAGCTTTAATATAATATGAGAATCTATGAAGTAATAACTTTATTACCTGCTTACCTAACGACCTATTCTATCTAGTTTCCTCTATATCCCTAATTTAATATTTAACTTTGCGATTAAGCAACAGCCGCCTTATCATCTTCTCGCAATACAACCAGTTCCACTCAGCTGCCCTAATAACCCCCTCAATAGACCTATTAGTAAACCTAACCTGTTGATCAAACAACAGCAGCCTTATCACCTGCTTGCTAGATAACTTATTCTCCACAGCTGCTATAATAACTTGATCTGTCACCTCAACTTCATCGCCTCGTCTAGCAAGTAGCAGACTCATCACCTGCCAGCCAGATAACCTATTCCCTGCAGCTGCCTTAAGTACCTCCTCTGTTACCTTAACTTCCTCACCTCGTCGATCAAGCAGCAGCTTCATCGCCTGCTCGCCAGAAGGTTCATTCCCCGCAGCTGCCTTGACTACCTCCTCTGTTACCTGAATGTCTTGGCCCTGATTCTCTAGTAAAAGCCTTAGACAAGTGCTGCTGAAACTGCCTGCAATAGCTTGGACAAGACCCTCTGTGACCATGACGTTTACACGTTCACTGAGCAGTAGTTCCATTACCTTGTCACCTGAACAAATGTCCTCAGCAGCTATCCGAGCGATACCTTCTGTAAGCCAGGTCATTGAATTTCCCCTCTGCATGTATTCTTGGACCCTGTCGACGTCTAACTTTGCTGAGACAATTTTCTCCAGCGCCATACCGGAAAGCTTTGGGATGGCTGCCTGAACTCCGGCAAGTCCCAGTTGACTAGTAGTATTGGTCGATGTATCATCCGCATACAAATATAACAAAATGTCTTCCGTAACTGCCTCTTCTGACTTTGTGTAGTCTGCCACAATGCTTCCTTCTTTGCCCCTGAGATCAGAAGCAAGACCCAATAGTGCATAGAGCCGATCGCGAGGGTCACTCGATTGGCTTTCTCGAAATGTCCACAGCAGGGAACAGATATTCGACTTCTGAGCCTGCCCGAGTTGCCTTCGGGTTAGACCTGGCATGATATCAATCACTGCCTGGCACTGATTGCTGAGACGGACATTGAGTAGCGTTGGTGCTATGGCGAAGGCTTTTGCGCTGATCCAGCCCTCACTGCAACCGATAGATGCCTTGCGAGCGTTGGCTACCTCCTGTAAAATCCAGACCCGACTGAACCATTCCTTGGCCATCAGGCATTTGAGCTGTGAAGGGTAATCATGCCGTGAAGGGTAGTCACGATGTGATTGATATGCGTACACATCCTCCCAGACCTGGCGCCATCGATCATCGGCAACAGGCCAATTCTTCCAGGCTACTCCTGGAACCTGTGTCATGAACCTCTCGAGTAGCGCAAGAAGATGGCCAACAATGAGTCCTGTGTGTCCCAACCAGCACAAAACATCTTCAGCACGTCTGTACAATTCGCTCATCCATCCAACTTGATGACCGCGCTCTTCGACGTTGCTTTGGTCGATGCAAATAGCATCGACCCAGAGAATGCGATCTTCCTCGGTTCGCCTCAGATTTTGAAGGGCGTCACGAAGATTGTCCGTGATGAAGAGCGCTTTCCCGTCGACTGTGATCATGTTGCGCAGTCTAGCGTCGCCCCAGCAGTACGAAAGGGCTTCGTATGGTAGGATGGCTTCGACATCTTGCTTAGTTTCTTTCTCCTCTTGACTTTGGCGGTCGGGAAGACACGCTTGAAAAACGCTGCAACTGATCTTGTCGTGTTTGCAACCCTTATGAAGGATGAGGAGTCGGAAATATGCGCGGTCTAAGTCAAATGGTGTATAGGTGAAGTAGTTTGCCAAGTTTGGTTCGATGCCGAGCTGTTCGGCGCTCATATAATGAGCTACGCAACGGAGATATGAAAAGACGGCTCCATGGACATGTGCTGCCGCCGTGCGGTGTTCACTACTGCCTGTATGGCGAGAAATGCCAGCGACAACCACAAGTGATTGAGAGTTCATACTTGCAGCAGTTGTCTCAAGACAGAGAATGCTGCGCTCGTCGACGACGCGATCAATGACATCAGCATCATTGAAATTTTCCGAGGAGGACCCTATCGCACCTCGATAAGCCTTTCGCTGATTCTGCTGGCTGACCTCACCAAGCGCGTCCAGCCAGGCATCGTGCCCTCTTTGAGTGCGGACGGATTCAATGGCCATTGCCGCACATTCAGGGATACGCCGTGGCTCACGTGTCAAAACAAGCCGCTGCTGAGATTTGGTTTGCTTGGCATCGAAGTACACAACGGCACTCTGCAGGTTTGGATTTGTGCCAACAACGACATCACCCACGCGAATAGGGCCCGTTGTGGACGCGATAGCGTCGACGCTCGCTAGGAAACCAGCCCGAATGAACGGGAAGTCCCCCAGCAAGTTGTCGACAACATCTCCAGTGTGTAAAGAGGTAGCTCCAGTCGTCTTGCTTGCAGCCACAACATTGTGTTGACCGATTCTTCCAATGCTGTAGGTCATCCGTAGGGGTGTAGAAACATGGTTGTAGACCTCGTCGAAGAATGCTTCAGCGATTGTATGGTACTCGGCCGAGGGCAGAACCCATGCGATAGTGCAGTTGCGATGATCCATTAGGACAGAGCTTCCTGGTAAACACGATTCCGCAGTTGTCAGGTAACGATGTCTGAAGTAGAATTTTGGAAATCACGGTTAGACAGGTTATTGTACATAGAGGGAAATGGGAAAAGGGAAAGAGGGGATTGCTGACAGTACTGATAGATATGCTCATTCGAGAACGCCTGACGTGGCGCAGGAAGCCACCATGTTCATGGTGGTCCAACGCGCTACCGTGATTGGTATGTCGGAGCTGTGGTAGCCAATTACTACGTGGGATGCCGCATCTCAAAATGGGCAGACTGATGGTGGTACGTACCATGGCGCGTTTTGGAGTAAGATGCATTAGTGACAGGCAGTGGCCAGGCATTGCGCAAAACAATTGCGTTGCCTGCAGCCTGCCCGATGTGTCGGGGAAATGGCGGTCTAGTCTCTGGCGGATGCGTCGCGCGTCGCTCGGCACGGGTACTGTACCACATATCGCAGGGTGCGAGGTCGATCAATGGAGCCGACGTTACGGTGGACGATTGGAGC
The DNA here is from genome assembly GCA_025328985.1 of Colletotrichum sp. SAR11_239. Lineage (NCBI taxonomy): Eukaryota > Fungi > Ascomycota > Sordariomycetes > Glomerellales > Glomerellaceae > Colletotrichum > Colletotrichum sp. SAR11_239. The sequence continues at coordinate 41,535 of JAKMWZ010000182.1, forward strand.
TTGGAGCTTGGAGCTGGGAGCTCTGGTGGGAACATGCCTTAGGCACATTCCTTACAGCACTGCGACCTGAGCCCGACAATCAGCTTCCCTTTGAGAGACGGAAGTCGGCCGGGCCGGGCCCGAATCCCGTCTTTACGTAAGGGATCGGACACACCACTTGTAGCCAGGCGCGCCCGGCGCTCGTACCTAGATTAATCAAGCCACTTCACGCACCCTCGGCTGTTGGGTACTGGCATTTGGGTTTTTTCGACCACCCCCCGTAACCTTAGGTAATTCGGAACAACTTCCTACGCTTTGCCCGGCACTGCACTGACCGGCAGAAGTCACCGGTCGACCGTGATTGGCTAGCCAGGGCCCATACCATCTTCCCAGGATGGTACGGCTCCCTGATTGGCCGCTGCCCCTCCTAGCGAGAATCGCCCCCAAGCAACACGGCTAACACGACCACGGTGATGATCTCGCGAGCGCAACGACGCGGAGCTCCAAGCGAAGTCGTTCACGCTTTGCATCATTTTGTCGAGGCTGAGAAAGGCTGGCGGCTTTCCATCGCTGGTGTCGCCGGTCTTTGGGGTTGGAGTCCGTCGGTCGCAGCCGGTACGTACCTCACTGACAATGAAGGTACGCGCTTCTCCCACGAGCGCGTCTTGGGCGGGAGAACTCCCCAAGGCACAACGGTACTGTGAAATGCGGCAAACAGTGCATCTTTTTCTTAGGTTTTCAAAGAAACTCTGCAGAAGGCATTTGCATTGCATGCAGTCCACGGTGCAGGGAGGTTTGGTGTTGCCGTCAGTCACTTCCCGTCCAAGTCTGCCCTCTGTGTCAACAGATGTGGCCCGCCTACCTCTCTGTGCCTGCCAAATGTACCACAAATCTGGTGCATTTTGCAGCCGTCTTACCTAAGCCAAGCCAGGACGCAACGGTCTGGGTGTATTGGTCCACGCGACGGGTTGCCCGCCAACCGCCGATTTTAGGCCTGGAATCGGTAGGTGGCCCCTGCAGCTCTGGGCGCTCGCTGTGATCATCCCCAGCACGCGCTGAAGGTGCGCTAAATTTACAGCGCCCTCAGTGCTGCAGCTGCGGCCTCGGTCAGTCACAGTTCATCAATCCCTGCGCCAGCATTCAACAAGAAGATAACCTGTGATGGTTCTTCTATTAACATCCTCTATTGTCGTTACAACCACTCGCCGGCCGCAGCATCTGCTCTGAATGTCTCTCCAGGCGTCTCGCCTGAAGCCTTCTCATCTGGCTTCGCATCAGCATACTTGGCTACCCACTGCCAGCAGCGCATCGTCGCCTCGTCAAGCTAGGGCAGCATTCAGTGCTTGAGTCTGTCGACTTATGAGCGGGTCGAGATGTGACGGCACCGTCTCGCTAGACAGCACGTTGTTCCACGTCGCGCAGATGGTGGGCGGTGCGGGAGATCCAGACAGGAGCACTTCGCAGGCGGCCAGGACGCGAGCATCTTTGCCATAATGCCGCTGGCAAAGCATCTCAAGGTCCGTTCCACACGCCGTCACGACGTCCACGGCGGACTCGGGAGCAGGCAAAGCTTCGCTGGCAAGGCCTCAGACAGCATCGCAACGGGGAACGAACCCTCGCCAGAGACGACAGGATCAGCCTTTCATAACTCGAAAACAACACAGACGACTCCTTGCAACTGTTGAGCGGCCATGCGGGCGTGACGGGCGAGGGTGGAGTACGGCTCTCTGGGGCCTGGCCGTGCCGAGCGAGCGTGTGCAGCTCTTCGCCAGCGGATGCGCAGGCCATGAGCGCCTCGGCAGGCCACCAGAGACCGCAGGTACCGTGGTGGTCGTCGTTTTAGTGGTGATGGAACTCGAGAGGGAGAATCCGCAGCATCAGAGTTTCGAGGTAGGCGAACAAGTGCTGCGTGTCGATGGTGCCGCTGCGTCTGCCGGCGTCGTAGCCGGTGAGTCCATTGCACGACCGGTAGACAGATTTGCATAGCTGAGCTGTTGCCGTCGGCATTGCTGTTGAGATCCGGACCGAGGACGAGTCGTTGGCACAGATCTGCGAGGGCCGGCAGCGTTTGCCTGGGACCGAGGAGCCTGTCGTCATGAAAACACAGGGAAACGTCGTACTTCTGGCCGATTGGTTCGGGAAAAGCAAAAGCGAGGGCCACCCACCAGAAGGAAGGGGTTTCCAGAGATGGGGATATGGACTCAGAGGTGGATGAGAACAGAGACAGGGACGGAGCCGGAGCCGGGCTGTCTAGGACTCACAGGTCTCATCCCCAGCATTTCTGGCATTTTTCGCGGCTGACATATTGCAGCTCAGAAAGTCGGCGTCACGACAGGACATGGCGACTGTCGACGGCAAGAGCGGCATCATGAATGGAAGTTTGCGTTTCCGCATTCGCATTGTCTAGGGATCATGACTGGCAAGCTCCGGGAGGCAGCGTACTTGCGTACCGCAAGTAACCATTGCGTCGCCGTGAGGATTGGCACGCCATGCCGAGCGACGGCGACGGCGAGATCATGGCCTCGCATGCAGACCGCTGCGAAACATCAGGTGGTGTCGAGAAGTCAGCCACACCCGGAGCTCTCCTCGACGGAGATGATACTTGGGAGCCGACAAACGTCCGCACGCCAGCAAAAGCAATCAACAAGACGATTGCCTTCCATCGATGGCAAGGAATTGCCATCAAAGGCAATCAAGGAGCTGACCGCTGTCAAACACCGTCGAAAAGTCGCCAGCAGAGGTAGCCGCCAAGCTGACTACCTCATGGCAACTTCATGGCAATGGCAAGAAATCGCCCGGTCCTGCAACTTGTTATCTGCACCGAGTCATCAGCGCCGCAACGGATAAGCAAGTAGGCTTCATGAATGACTGAGTTGGGCTGCCCATACGGCTATCACGATGGTGACGGTTGGACAAGGCGAGTTGCTTCTCAATTCCTCGCCTCAAATCATGGGCATCGAGGGCAGCACGCAGGCACGAACGATGCTCGGTGACAGCCCTCCAAGCAAATCATGACACGGTCCGTCACGACAAGATGCTGTCGAACCGGTCTCTAATCACCGATGCTCACTGCTCGGCGCAGTCAGCAAACACAGAACTCCATGCCCTCGCAGTTGTCACGGCCTCTGTTCCTCAGCCACCGATCATCATACATCAACTTGGTTGTTGTCCAGCGGTCATCATTCATCAAGACGGTCCATCTATCGCATCTCTTCCTATTCTGAAATTCCAAAAAGTAGCCGTCTCATCACTGCGTGCAACGCCTATCTCAACCACAGCCCAAGGTACCGTTTTCCACAACAGACACTGGGCTGACTCGGCTAACGAACGAGCGAAGCCCAGGAAGTCTGTCGCGTGCCTGTCGCCTTCTACGCAACACCAGCCAACAAGCAACCTGCCCCAGGCTGGTGTCTCAAGGTGCGAACGACACCCCGCTTTGAGCCGCACAAGTTGGGCGTCCTTGCGCCCGACGTCGACGACCAAGCCTTCAACGCCAAGCTCCGGTCATATCTGCGACCGCTGTGCCACATGGCTCCGTTTTCCGAGCAGGTCTTTGTTGATATCGTGTTGCCGCAGCTCCTCAGCAAGTTGCCGGTCCCAACGTATGTCTTCTTCCTGCCTTCTTCTGCCCTTGTCTTCCCTGGTCTTGCTACCCTGCCGCGCTCTTGTCCGAACAAGTCTTTCCATGTTTGTTGTTTCCCGTGCTCGAAACTATCGCCATTTCGCAGTCGGGACTCACACCTCGCCCGGGCTCGCTGTCGCCTGAAGATGTAACCCTAATCCCGAACCAGCCCATCCTATCTATTCAAGCGAGAAGACATGGTAGAACCAAGAGCAGTGCTTCCATATCCAAGGCCGTCGCCAGCAGCACGCTTCTCAGCCTGAACATCCTCGCCACCCGCAATCCTCGTCGTCTGCTGCCCTCCAGGCCCGCGACGAACCCAGCTGCATCTCATCTCTCCCTTATCGGATCCCCTCTTCCAACGCCCGCGGCCCCGTCACGGCCAAGAACATGGTGGCGCGAAGTCGGATCCCCCACACTACTCCCAGCGACGCGACCCTCCACCCTCGTGCCGTCGAGTCCGACGTTGTTGCCGAGCACCTCTCAAGGGCCGGTCTCTCTACATGATGCTCTCGCAGCACCATTCGTCGCCATCGCGCCCACCCCATAGACATCGTTTTGAGTGTCTGAAAAGGACTGGATATCCGTGGACGGAGTTCTTGTCGCGACGTCGGTCAAGTGCTCAAGCTGCAGCCGGAGGCCAGACATCGCGTCCTGGAGGCGGACATCACATTCAAGAAGCTTGTTGACTGCCGCGCTGTAGACCAGAGAGCGCTTTGCGACTGTCGTCTCGGAGTTTCACTGTGTTTGATTGCAATTATCTCCACAAGTGTCTGTGTTTTTGATACCTCTGCACATCGTCTCCAGCGTTCTCTCACGTTCAGACCCTTTTGGACGAGATAACCACCTCACACTCCATGTTTCTGAACCAGCCTTTCCCTTTCGCTATCCAGAAGACTCAACGGTCACCACAGATCAAGCTAGAGAATGTCGAAGAGGTGATCTACGGCAACAACCTCTCACACAAGTATGTCACAGATACAGTGCAAAAGCGGACAGATTTCTCGTTTACTGACCCCGTGTCGCTTTCCGGTCCATCGTCAAACAAGAAGCCCGCTTCCAGCATCAAGGCCATCGTCACCTTCAGGCAGCTTTCCAGACCCTCCGAGGCTCGACGTCCCCGTTTCTCCCGGGCTTCCCAATCGCTCCGTATCATCCCATACTGCTTGATCTGATGCAGGCACTTGACCTCCAGCTCGTGCTGTAACCCATTTTGCGTGGGTCTGCTTGTCCTGCAGCAGGTCGTCCATCCTCTTGGAGATGACCAGCACCGACTTGGAGTTGGACGTGGCGATGCTATTGACGTTGCCTGCGGCTGCTACTGACGCTGTATTGTTGACCACGACCACCACAGGCACTGTATCATTGCTGCTAGCGGCTCTCTGTTGAGAGGGGTGTCGGTTCGAATCGAGGTCGACGCGGAAGTGCCCGCTGTTGCGTTCGATGGTCTTGAGGGTCTACTCGCGCGTTTGGGCGTCTGTCGTGCCCAGAACGGCACGTGAGAGGCGTTCATCGTCGAGAATGGAGCCTTGCAGCCGGTAGGACGACATGACCGCGTCGACGTCCGCCGGAAACCCTGTGGACATACACGCATCAGCAAATCCCGACATTTGGTGGGAACGAACACAAGCAACATTCAGGGACAAAGTACACCTCTACCTCGGTTACCTCTGCGCATATCGAGGCCGTTTCAAGGGTGCCAATCGCTGTGATCATAGCTGTCGAGCATTGCTTTCCGCTTGCTCTCTGTTTGCCGCCCCCCAGCCTGGATCATATCCCAACCAACCCCCTCGTCTTCGCTCATCGCCACGGAAATGAGCACGGACTCGAAGTTGTTCCATGTTCTCGAATTGCCTCGTCCTCCTCGCTCGCAGCAGCCATCGTGTGCCAGTTCAACAACGAGCCCACATCTGCGACCAGCCCATCGTCATCCGGAGCAAGTCGGCGGCCCCACGCATCACCTTTAGCGTATCGTGCAACTGCGCCATGCATCAACACATCATTTGCAAATGCCTATCGCCAATTAAATGCCGCTTGAAGGGACGTTGTGTCGTCCTGTGGCCAATCAGAGATCCGTACCATCCTGGGAAGATGGTATTCACCATCAGGCGCCAATCACACCCGTCCTCGCTGACCTTAAGAAACACATGTACCTTGTTCGTCCTAACGGCTCACCCTGTCGCCACGCGTTTGATACGGTCGCTTCACCGCGCTACGCAAACGCCCTTCCGAATCGGCGTCAGATCCTCGCTCGTGCCGACGCTGGCTCAGGCTCCTGGATGGCCTGAGCAGACGGCCTGCAGCACCCCAACTGGTCTGGCAAAGCCAGCGCCATCAGCGAAGCCGTTGGCCAGGATTTTCTCGACAATCTGAAGGGGCGCAAGATCGATGCGGACGGTAAAGGTCATTCTTCTTTCTTCCCTTCCAACTTTTTTTTCGCAGTTTGCCGCCTGGAGGCGCACCTTGTTGGCTGCCGTATGACTCTCACGGGGAAATATTCGAGGGCCAGGATGGCTCATAGAGAAACCTCTATGGCCACCTATGGGCGATTACAGGGGTGCGGAGGGCCGGACATGGAAGACCACCTTCGCACCACACCGTCGCCACCCTCCGCCGTGACGATCGGCCCCAAAATTTGCACCTGTGGCCGGCCGCCTGGTCGCGCATCGTCGACGTTTTCCTCATTTCCAACCGCCATCACCACGCCCCGTCGCCTGGTCGAAGCCAGCCTTGCTGCAGGCGTCCGGCTGTTGTTCAAGTTATCCACCTCCATCAATGGCCGCCAGCACGGTGGCTGCGACCCGGATCGCCGGAGCGAAGACGAAGACGCGCCCGAGAGCTTCGAGACACGGCGGCAGGTTCACGACTGATGGGAACTTGTGCAGACGCTCATTATGCTGAGAAGGAGCTCGACGCTTGTGAATTCGACAGCTCTTCGGCGCGAGTGCCGGCTCGCTGCTCGATGACTATGGCAGCAATAACTGCATGCTGCGTGGGCTCATGGGATCGCTCTGGCTTCACTTCCTCGGTAGCAGCGAAGAGCAGCTTGTTGAGAATGCCGCGGAGAGGGGAACCATGGTGGATGCTGAGAGTATGCTTGGTCTCTTCCTTATGTCACTCTCAGGACGAGGCTCAGAGCCCTTGGTGGTCAGTTTAAGCATGATGGTTATGAATGACGATGAATGGTCATAAATGGTGGTCGTGTACTCTCGCAGGAATCCCTACACGTGCTTTTCCTCCAAAATCTTCCGTCTTTCGCGCTTGATATGCTCCAAACACTTCTCAAGCTACTCCATCGATGGCTGACCTTCCACGCTCTTGTCTGTTTGTCATCGCTGCCCTCTCCCCATCCCCATTTGTCTCAGGGGACAGGTACCTCTGCGCAGCAAGCTGTGACGAGCCTATCTCACCGTGGGGACGGACAGCGCCGCCGCCGATGTGCGCGAGACACGACGGAACATGAGAGGCGCCAGGAAGACTGTGCCGCAGAACTGCCACCCCCGACAAGTCTGGGTCCCATGCGCACTCCTCGCCTTGGGCCCTTGTGACCCGCCATGCAACAACTTCGTTGGCTGCTCGCGGGTCGAATAAGACAAAGTATGGCTGTCGATGAAGCCGGGAAAGGAGGTCTGACCGACAGTTGCCGCGGGTCCGGAGCCGACACCCATTTGGATCACCACCGTGCTGTAACCCTGGCCTAAAACGCTCGCAGAGACTGACTTGCTGCCCAAGCTGTCAAGGTCGCCGGATGTGGCCGGCGCAGTGCTGCCCGGGATGAGAACACCTGGGGGCCCTTGAGAAGCTGCATCAGCCGTCCGCGTGAGTCTCATCCTGGACACCAGAACAGTCAATACGGCATTTGATTCCATACCCCTCGACGCCGGGGGACCTCCATTACACCATCCTTACCGTCGGATGCTGAGGTTAGTGCTTCCAGTGCTTTTTCCTCCGCAGCGCTCGGGGAGATTTCTCCATTCTGGTCCACATTTCGGGCCACTCTTCATCAGCCATTTGCTTCGACGAGGCGGGCGCGAGGACCCAGCCGCGGCGGGGGTCTTCGTCCGAAATCAGATGCTTGAAGGCATGGGCGGGTTGCTGAGCGTGGAGGCGCTGCTGGCGCGAAGGGAGGACCCAGGTGTCCCCATCGGTCGGTCCTGGCACCATGCCTTGTTGGACTTGAGACTGGGATGTTAGCGCGAGGCTTTCAGCTGTGATGTTGTCGTGGCCGACCGGGATGGAGACCCTTCTCATGCACGTGGCCCATCGGTAGCCCGAAAGGCTGCGCTGTCCTTGATGATCGCCCAAGGAATTTCCAACTCAGTCCACTACCACTGGTTTTTGTAAGGGTTTTAGCGAATACATTGAACATGTTCTTTCAAAGCTTGTTATTAGTTGCTCATCCAGATAAAACCTTCTAAGTAGTAGTTCGAAGAATATGCAAACAGTTAAACATAACCTTTCTTGGGGAAGGCAAAAGAGATATATCTATCTACATGATTTCCTCAGCAACAACCGGTGCAAAATGCCACCATCTAGGCATTAAAGGTGTTACCACAATTAAGCCTAATAGCCACAAGCTTAGCCGGTTCAGTGAGGTCACCTCCAAGCGGTTGTGCAGTTGCTCCGTTCGTAGTTACATATAACGTCCTACTGTCCATTCCTTTCGACCCGAATCGCAAAGCAGTGACGCCTGCAACGTCCAGCTTATCCATCGCGCCCGCGACAGTTGTTGTGGACCCAGACGGATTTACTTTTATGACCTGATTGTGACCCAGAGTAGCGACGTAGGCGGTTCCATCCGGTGCTAGAACGAAATCGTCCACGGATGCTCCGCTATAGATGACCTTCATCGGGCCTGGAATGAGATCGCTGTTGACCAGCACACGAGATAGCGTCTGGTTGCTTGAGCTGGTGTAGTAAAGATATCCATCTTGAACACTGACTCCGTTCGCACCGGCAAAATCAGGTCCCGAGAGCGATGTCTCATACGCCCCGGTGACTGTGTTGACTTTGTAGATTGCTCCAAGAATTGTGTCGGCAACCAAAACCTCTGTTGTGCTCCAAGGTGTTATGCCGTTGATTAAGACTGCATCCGGCATCGACGTGATGAGTTCAACTTTGGGGTCTTTCCTCGAGAGATCCAATGAAAAGAGCTTCAATGAACCAGGCACGACATCCAAGGGGCTGATACTGAGGTTGCCGGCCCCGAAAACGAAAATATCCAGGGCGGTTTCGGTGATGCCGATGGTACCAAGAACGCCGGGAATAGTGACGAGAGCACGGCCTTTGCCTGTGGCAGGTTCAATCAGCCAAACCTCTGGCGCGTCCAATCTTGTGGCCAGAATGTCGCCGTTGGAACGAACAGCGAGGTTCTCAAACCATGTATTGTTGTGCTCTAGTTGGTAGACGGTAGAAGTCGTCGCCGTAGACATCTCAAGTGTCTTTGCCAAGACAGGTGCCAAACAGGCAATGTGAAAGACGTGTAGAAATCTCATCATGCTCTGAAGTTGCATATTACTCAACTAGCTCTCAGGTTGATGCTTCAAGAAAGGCGAAATCTACGTGCTATGCCTCAACCTATTATAATCTCAACATTGGCATCTGCGCATCGTCGGAGTTTTCAGAAGCCCGCATTCTGAAGGTTGCTTTGTTTGCTTTGTCATCATTGTCGGCCGCCTGTATGATTTTGATTCCCAACCTGGTTGTCGGAGTAGTCCGCCATGATTTGAAATCGCTGAACACCCCCACCACGGACTTAAATAAACTTTCAATCAATTTTTAAGGAACGTGACCGGATCGTTCAGCTCACTAAACCCGACTCATCTACGATGAACACCTTCAAGATAATCGTGTGGAGTCGGCGTTAACCCTTTTGCTTCCGCAATAGAAACTCCCCCACTGCGTTCATATCCAAGGTTGACATGCAGAGAATTAATATCAGCAATATGAAGGAGCATAAGTAGGTAGAGCTGTTTTCATCTATCGAACCCTTCGAAACGAAACAAGCAAGAATCTTGTCGAGGTTTTCTCTTATTTGCAAATCTCAATCAGGGCTACCCTTCCAGTCAACCTCACACCCCCATACAGAGCCACCACGATAATGACAATGAAAGCCGTCAACTTGCTAAGCCTTCTCACTTACTGCACATTTGCCTTCGCAATGGCCCGCACTGGACTCACCCCGGTACGATATGGTCTCGGATGGTTTTGCCTTGCTGTATGCGGGCTAATCTCAGGTTCTTCCTCACATTAGTGCGATGCCCTTGCGGAGGCTGGGTTAGGCGACTGCCTCCTCTTTGCTACGGACCCGGGTTACGAGTCGCGACTTCAGACATACTGGTCTGTCAGCACCCGCTTAACGCCTTGGTGTATCGTGCAACCCCGGACATCGGACGAGGTCTCCTTAACTTTGACGACACTCACAAGCGTTGGCAACGGAGCCGGCAGCTGGCATATTGCGGTTCGCGGAGGCGGCCACAACCACTGGCCAGGTTCGAACAACATTGCTAATGGCGTAACAATTGATTTAGGCCTGCTCAACAAGACCACGTACAATGCATCGAATAACCTCGCTTCAGTTGGGGCAGGCAGTCTCTGGGTATCGGTTCTTGAGGACCTGACAGAACATGGTGTTAGTCTGGTCGGAAGCCGCGCCGGTGGCGTAGGCCTCTCTGGGTTTCTGCTCGGAGGTGGTAACTCGTACTATACTGGGTATCGGGGGTTCGGGTGTGACAACGTCGTTAATTACGAAGTTGTTCTGTCCGACGGCAGAATAATCAACGCTAACGAAACAGCGCACGCCGACTTGTACAAAGCGCTCAAGGGCGGCGCTAGCAACTTCGGCATCGTCACCCGTTTCGATTTGGAGGCTTTCCCATCAGCTGATCTGTACGGTGGCTCGCGCACCATCACCACGGACTATACCGACCGAGTTATCAACGCCGTGATCGCTTTTGCCAACTACAACGTGTCACAAGCCCGCGACACATTCACACCTACTTTCATCTTCAACACTCAGGTTTCGCCGAACATCACAATAGATGCTTCTATTCTCAACATTGACGGGTCGTCGAACACCACCGGATTGATGGGGATCACACGTATACCTGCTGTTTCTGAAGATCTGAGAATGAGGAGTCTTGTATCGCTTGCCCAAGAATCTACCGTCAGCGGTACTAGTAGGTGAGCATTTACGAAGGCTACAGATCAGAAATACGTTAACAACAACGACAGAAGTATATGGCTTACGTTGACGTTTCGAGCCATCCCAGTGGTTTTGCACCAAACTGTCGCAAAGTGGGAGGAGTTCGTAGAAAACATGAAAGGCTTCGTGTCAACAGACGACTTCCAGGTACAGATGAACTTCCAACACCTCCCTACATACTACGGCACTTCAAGACGCGGAGGAAACGTACTCGGCCTAGATTCTTCTTTGGTAGAGAGCTCAGTCCTGTGGGTGAACATTGTCAATGTCCAGACCGCTGAGCAAGAAGCGATCGCACGCCTTCTCACAAATACTCTGCGCGCCGAATTGGAAGACTTCGCCGTTGCTGAGAACGCCAACGTTCCTTTTCGATACCTCAACTACGCAGAACCATCTCAAGATCCGCTTCGTGGCTACGGAGCTCAGAATGTTGAGTTTATCCGCAATGTCGCTAAGGCGTACGATCCCAGAGATGTCTTCCAGTCACGCATTATTGGAGGATTCAAAATCTCGAGAACAACATAAGCAACAGTCTCCTGTAACAACCAGTATACAAGGTTAACAATCAATCGATTCACTTAGGTGTTACGTAAATAATATTCGGCTAGTCTAATTGACGTTTTGTCACCTACGATGTGTATCCTGTCCAAACCATGTCTTGGTCTGTAATCACGCCATCTCTGGTCAGCCAGCATGCGTACCTCACAGCGGCTATCATCCTCTGTTTCTTGACTCGCCAGCTCTCAGTCACGACCACAAAGGTTCCTCAGCGTAGCCATGCGGTCAGACGGCTGCGTCAACGGTCGCAGAAACATGTAGTTGTAGTGCGCCCGCACATCCGGTCTGCCCATCAGAAAATCCAACACCGTCAGAAACAAGACCTCTCTTTCGACCTCCTCCTCTCCATCATCCCAGAGGCAGGCACGCTGCTGTAAGGGGGCGGCATCATTACCAGCATCGAAACCAAGACCGAGACCGCTGGCACTGATATGGCTGAAACTCTGCATGCCTTTACTCGCATATTGGGTCCAGACAAGCAGCAAGCTTCCCTCGATGGTTCCAGGAGGCAAAGATGGACGGGGGTTTTCGGCGCCGACGAACTCGTAGAAAGTGCGGACGTCAGAGGACAAGTTGCTTGCCTGAATTCGGTGGTGGAGCGCGCAGATGTACGCGTCGGTATCTACTTGCGGTCAGTGTCATCCTACATGGATACAAAGAAGACAGGACGTTGGCGAAGATGGTGTCAGAAGAGATAAAAGGAATGTGGAATTACTGACCGAAGGTTCTGGGAGTGGGAATCACCATGGCCTTGACCAGTGGCGGTTGACGCAAAGTGAAGAGTTGACCAAAGCAGAAGGCAGCAGCAAGTACGAGGGCCAACATAACCGACGCGACGACGGTGCACAGATTGCTGCAGGAACGAGGTTTCGTGGACATGATTGTCTATCGAACGACGCGAAGAAATGCCAGGAACGCCGTGGTTGAGATAAGGTAGCGGAAGCAACAGTGAGATGAAGACTTGCGGTAGTGCCGGCGTCTTTATGTCTTCCGTGTGGCGGCAATTGGGCCCGGATTTGCCTCCGATCGATGTCTCTCGATTCCTTTGATGCATTGTATCAGATTTCTATCGTCGGGCTGGCCGCCATTGGTAGCCGTCTACTTAAAACATGTGGTTTGTCTCCTGAGTTCCTGTTCTTCAGAGCTTCCGACACTGCCGTGAAGATGTACGAGACATGCGTGATCGGGCCAGACACGGTACCACCAAACTGTACGGTGGCAGCCGCACAAACGGCCTGTCATCGCCCACTATGTCAGTGTCCAAGGGGATGCTTCGGTGCAGAATGGAAGAGGCTAAAGGCAGAATTTAGCCAAAGGTGGGGAGAACTCAACACGGAAGCCGCTCCGCGAACAGACTGAAGACGACACATTCTCTCCGCCGAGTACAGCACCTCCGCCACGGACAACGTCTCCGCAGCCTGCCCAGCAAAAGTCTTCAAGGCATCGTTCGGGCTCCCGGCCAGTTCCTTCACCTAGCGCCACTGTCTTGGGCCCTTCTCGCTGTTGTGGTCGGCACAGTCGACATGTTTTGCGACGATCCATGTGCCCAGGACGGCACAGTCGCGGCAGAATTGCCGGCAGGCAGCGCCCTCGCTATTCGCATGCGTTTCTCTCTTCGCGTCTTCTGTAGTGTGGAAGGCGCGGAGGAGGCGACGGCAGAGTCGGCCAGAGAGGAAGATGGCGAGTTACCGCCTGCAGCAGCGGCGGCAGGGGCTTTCTGACACTGCTGATGCGGTGGCGCGTGTCCTGAAAAGCGACGCGGAGCACGCGGCATTTGTTTCGTAGTCGGCCATGCCGCCCGGAGAAATCATCGGTACGGCCGACGAAGCCGTCCGTCGACCCTTCCGGATCTGACTCTCGGAGGAGCAGGAGTGGTGTCGGGGGTTCATCTGTGCCATGAAGACATGGCCAGCGACGGCAAAATTGCGGAGCACTCGATTATGGACGGCAGGTCGGGAGCGAAAGGCCAAGCAGACTAGCCTGCAGCGAGCGAGAGAGCTGCTGAGCCGCATTGGAGTCGAGCGAGAGAGCCTTGCTATGATGGTAGGTGACGACAAGACGACAAAGGCGACTTCGCACATCTCGCGAAACATGTATGGAAGTCGATGCTCGAAGAATCCGCGCCTAGTTTCCGATTTTGTCGACATCCTATCTTGGGGCAGCAGGCATGCGCGACGGTGAGGGCGAGAGGAATGTCGGCAGCGTAGCCCGGGAGAGTCGCGCGTCTGCAGAGGTCGCTCGCGAGGATCCTCTGCCACATATCGGTCGTGACACAGCGCTCGTGGAGCGAGATGCATCGCCGTGTGGCCCAGCGCGAAATGGGAGATGTTCGTCCCGCCGGGGGGTGGAGGACTTGGCGGAGGCCATGACAAGCGACGCGGCCGGACCTGAGTACCTGGATGAAAGGGAGAGAAAGCTGGCAGGCATCGCAGTCAAGCTGCTTGGTGGCATAGACGATGTGTACAGCATCTATTGACGCAGAGACGCGGTCGGACTCGAAGCGGGGGAAATCGGTAGTTTGCTCGATCGAAAAATCATCGCGGGTCGGATCAGGGATTGCATTTCGGCATGCGATGGAGGCGGGTCATGTCTGGTGGGGTTTTGTTAGCTGTTGGCTTATCGGCGAGGCAGTCAGAAGGATTGCAACAAAATACCTGGGATCATTAGGCGTGCCATGGTTGGCGAGTGGGTGCACGCGAGAGAAAGAGAGGGGCTGCTCCATGAGGAACTGAGGCCCCGAGATAGGAGACAAGAAAAGAAACGCGTCGCTCCATGAAAGCAGCGTTGGCGTCAAGGACAAAGCTGTCGAGTCGCACAAGGCGGAAAAGCAGATGGCAAGGTGAACGAGATGCGACGGGTGTGTCGGCCAGTTGGCGATGTCGGTGCAGCGACGGATTGACCACCTTGTGTCCGCTCTCAATCAGTGATCTCGCTCTCCGGCCTCGCATGCCTGTGCTGCTCCTTCGATATCCGTCCAGGTGTGCTCTCGGGAGTTTTGAAGGCTGAACCCGAAGTTACAGCTCAGCGCCCCCCGCACAGAGATGCCGAAAGAGTCACCCCCTTCGCGGGCACGATGATGGTGATGGTGATGTTTGCGGCAAGGTTGGCCAAGCTGCGGGGGAGAACGGGGACAGACAGGGAATCCTTAGTGTACTTGGGGCTGGCAGGGACCACCTAGGTACCGAAGGTAGGTATCTATGGCAGTGACTGCCTACACCAAGCTGAGTGTGGCAGCTACTCCACAAGACAGCGACTCCACAAGACAGCGACCCCACAAGACAGTAACTCCACAGGGCAGCGACTCCACAGGGCAGTGACTCCACAGGGCAGCGACTCCAAATGGCAGCGACTCCAAATGGCAGCGACAGGCAACGACTGACTGCTAATAGTAGCTCGTTTATAACCGCGCAAGTTAATCAAGAGGCCCGCTGCGCTGCGCCTAACCAGAGAGCTGTACCGTCCTCAGAAGATGGTACCGGCCCTCAGGCGCCAATCACATTAAGTAAACAGGCACCAGGCAGACCTACGTGCTGTCTGTCCGCGCCTTGATCGCAAGACCTCGCAAGACCTCAAACCCTTCCGAGAGCGACATTCAAGGATGGACATAGCATGGCAACAGGAAGATGTTGAAGAAGTGATGCACGATTCGGGTCGCTGGCGACCGTGATTAACCCGTGTGGACTCATGTCTCCCCAGGCTCCTGATAGGCATACCCCAGCTTCCCAAGTGAATGCGGTCCTCACACAGCTAGCCTGCTAAACTGCAAGCTTTATTCCGCTGCCTGTGGTGTCCTGCTCGAAGTCTGCCGATACTGGTACTTCAACCTTAGCATCAGTCCTGCACATCAGTCCTACACATCAAGTCGCTGTATCAAGTCGCTGTATTAAGTCGCTGCATCAACTTGAGTCGCTACATCAAGTTGAGTCGCTGCCAAGTTGAGTCGCTGCATTAAGTTGAGTCGCTGCATTAAGTTGAGTCGCTGCATCAAGTGGAGTCGCTGCCATGGGGTGGAGTCGCTGCCATGGGGTGGAGTCCCTACCACAGGGCACTGACGGAGTAAGGCGGGGTACAGTGACGGGACCTGGATGGTTTGACAAGATATTCCGACCAAGATGTTCCGGCGCGCGAAACTGGCGCCGGATAAACTATCAGCCAATGAACGCCGCGCACTACCATGCCTGGTCTTTCCCATGGAGCTGCCCCGAAGTGGAGTCGCTGTCAACCACACAGCCTTTCGCTGCCAGCCTGTGTCGCAATGTCGCTGCCAGCACCCCGCGCTTCCACGGAATGCGATCAACCCAACCTAACCCTAATTCCCGAGCAACCAAAAGTCCACGTCTTGGCTTTAATTGCGAAGAAAGCCACGATGTACACAAATTGTTACGGGGGAGATGCGTTGCTGGTGGAACACCGCAGCGAGGTTAACTTATTGCGACAGCGCAGCTGGTGTTGGTGCTGCCCGAAATTCGCGATCATGGCTTTTGCGCCGAAGCTGGCTCCGACACCACGGAACTGTCTTCCCCGTTGCGCTTCACAACAACCTCATTCAGGTGCAACGAGAGTCAAGAAGTAGGCCTATGGACCTAATGACTCCAAGAGTCTCCAGGGTCTTGTTGTTTTTTTCGTGCTTCTACCTTGTTGGGGGCCGTTTTGATGCACGTCAACAGGTGTTCAGCGCGTCAGACGTGGATGGCTGCCTTGGAACCTTGAGGGGCGGTGAGAGATGGCGTACCGACCATGCACGTCTAGATGAAAGCAAGTACAGCCCAAAAAAGGGTCCATGACGGTTGAGCACTTGAAGACGAAGAAGCGGAGATGGCACGGGAAGATTCAAGATCGGATCGATCGATCTTTGGGGTTCTCGGTCCCAGCCATTGCGTTGAATTAGTGGAGACACTGTGACTTTCCCGGACCACCTGTCCCTGCAGGTACAGGGGAGCCACGCAGCGTGGGTAAGGTGAGTTTGTGGGATCCTGCCGATTCAAGCGCCAAAATCGGGAGCAGTCAGCCACTAATTAACGCTGACCTCACATCTGCCTTCAGGGAAGCCCACCGACAGCGTGTCGCTGCAGCCACTCAACCAAACCGTCGGCCACCACCAAAACTCTGCTTCAGACCGTCCATCTCCCACCCTCTTGTCAGCGACCCAGACGCGATCAGTCCAGTCCCTCCGCAACAACGACAATTTCGCATGCGAAGACCCATCGACGCTGCCCGACGATCCGAAAACCATTTGCCGTTCATGCACCCGCTTTCAATATCCCCTTGCTCAAACAATTCCTCGCCAGCAAGGCCGTCACGCGTTTCAGCTACCACTACACCAAGCATCCGTCGAGATTAGAGAGCAGGGTACCGACTACTCGTGGCAGAATTGCCTCTCCGCACGTGTGGAGAAAGCCGGAGGCGAAATGGCACCGCGCCTGGAGAAGGGTGGCGGCGGCGACAGCGGCGCCAATTCCGACCACAAGGCAGAGCTCCGTTGGGTGATCGAGACAGGCATTGTCACAATACACAAGCCCTTCCAATGGGATGCGCAACCGACGTTTCTTTTCGCGAGATCAATAGCCTGAGGACTTTGCCGTCCACCCACACACGCCCCTGCTGAGGGCTGACAAAGGAGGCCCCCAGGAGAGATAACAGGCTGCTGCCCTGGGGCATTGGTCTTCTCAAAGGCAAGTCCTGACTTGCGTCTTTTGGCGAGCAGACTCGGCGAAGCTGCGATCCTTTCGAGACCTCAGCTAAGCAGTGAAGAAGGCGGTCTACATTCAGAGTTCGCATAACGACGCGAATGCCCGGTCAGAATCGAGGAAAACAAAGACAAGTACGGGGCGTTACTTTGGTATCGTGTTCCCTGGCGAGGTTGGCATCTCCCTCGGACGAAACCATGTGAGGTGTCGGCGGTTCAAGGATAATGGGCACGTAGGACGGGCGTTTTTGTGTATGCATCTTGCTCACCGGTCATGTTTCCCTCCCGCACGGCACGTTGTCCTCTCGATCATCCAGGCCAAGCAAGTGGGACTCGTCAGGCATGTGCGTTCTCGGGAGCACCCCCAATTGATGTTCCTCCATCGTCCGAGTCATTGCGCTCCATTGTCCTCCTGATGCCTAGATTCCATTCATTCCAACGAGCCTTCTGCCAAGGCATTGGGCCCATGCATGCAGAGAACGTCGGCACCAAAGATTAGATGACCTTGGCGCGGACGAAGCGCAAGTCGACGCAGATTTTGAGGTGGTCACCCGCGTACTTCAGGCCAGAAGAACAGCTACCAAGGCACTTTTGCAGGCTCGACTTGAAGGATGGAGCGGCATTACCTCCTCGATCTCTTGAACTTTGTGCAAGGCTTGGGGGCGGCGCCGCAGCGGGCGCTAAGGTACCAACTGACGGTTTGGCCGCCGGAATCGGCAGCTGGTCGCTCAAGGTAAGGTCGTAGTAAGGACCTGGAGGAAACAGCCAGGCGCCACCTCCCCAAAGTTGGGTGTCAAGTCACTGGCTGGCCGTCATTGGCTCGTCAAGGTCCGTACCATCTTCCCAGGATGGTACAGCCTTCTGATTGGCAGCCCGTCCGGCGAGTTCGTGGCAGGTGCATTGCAACATTGGGAAAGGACCCACTGCGGTGGGGACATTTTCCTGGGGTGAGGCAAGAACCTTTGTGAAGGACCAGGCCAGAGCCTGCCCGCTTCTTCAACAGCGGCCAGCCTACCTTTTGATTTCAATCTGACGCGTTCGCGTTTTACCATGAGAACTTCTCGGTGCGCGTCGCGTCTCCTCCCCTCCATTCGAACATCTGGGTGCCAAAACGATGGGCTCAACCCAGCATCGCCTCTTCGCTTCCAACCACAACATGCCTGAGCAAGCAAGAAAGCCTTCACGCGAACACCAAATTCAAGCGAACGTTCCAATAGCTATGTCTCTCCTGCTCTCGGTGTCCCTGAAGGTTCTAACCGGCTGACTGGTTTTCGGAGCAGGTTTCTGACGCCGTCACCGACCCTGATACCGTCTTCCGAACTCCTATTTTCCGTCTCCTCCATCCTTCCGAACCGTCCCAACAAAGTCGAAATGACCAAGAACCTGCCACGAGATCGAAGACCAACTGCGACCCTTTCTCCCCGTCGGCTTCGCAAACATCCTGGCTATCTGCGTCGCCGCGGACCATGACTTGTCGATACGTATCATCCGCCATGCCATGCGCATGTGCGCCTCGAACGACCGTCCCGTTCCGTCTGCCATCCCTCTCTTAGTCGCCGCCACCGCCACGGGGCCCCGCAGCATCGCCATCACCCTCCTCCTCCTTCAATGCCCTGCCGGCGTTGTTCGTCATCCCACCAATACCATTCTTGCCAGCATCCTCTCCGCTGCTCGCCATCGAATCCAAGATTGTCGTCTGTGTCGGGAATCTGATCGTCCAAGTCGCGCCGCCCGTCGCCGGCAAAGCCTGCAGCTGAAGCTGAGCACCGGGTGTCCCAGTCTCCCAGTAACTGCGAATCCACTGCCGAGGCTTCCATGCTCATTTCTCCTGTGACCAGCTTGTACTCCATGTCGTTGCCGCAAAGGGAAGTCCGGACGCAATGCGTCACCTGTGATTTTCGACGAAGCTGCGACGGCCCTTGAGGACGAGGATGAGGACGGCATGCAGCCGGGGATTTGGAAGCCGTCGCGCCGTGGCCACTGCTGGCCAGCAAATAATCTGTCAATTCCCGTGAGCAAAGTAGAGCCCAACATGGGTCGAACGTGAAGTCATCACGGAGCAGAAGGACTTGCGGAGGAAAGAACTTGAAGAGTCGCAGCCCAGTAACACCCACGGCTGTTGCGTGCCTGACTGACGCCCCGGCCTTGGTCCAGTAGTGTCTTCAACCTCGCGCGTCCGACGTTCAATGTCCATGATCTTCGTCCTGGGCAGCAGCACTAAAGCACGAGCTAAGCCATCATTTCTCCTCGACCGACCGCAAAAAGGTCTCGACAGACTGGCCTCGGCGACAATGCAATATCAAACCAAAAAGCAAAAGCATTAAGCCTTGCTTCACCCGCTACAGTCGCATGGAGATAAGGCCCCCCCTACCGGGGCGAGAGTGCAACGCCTCCCATGGACAGCTCTTCCGAGACTATGTGTAGCAGGTGTGAGCAAGGCGGAGCATTACACCTGTTAAAAACAGGTGGACAACCCTATTCCCAGCACCTGGTAAGGGGATACTGGGCCTTCCATACTACACAGAGGCATCCATCAGGCAACTCGAACGTGAGCGCTTTAGAGAGGTTCGCATGTGCAGGTCAGCTTTGTCACACACATGACCGTTAAGTCATGCGGCTGCTGGTAGTGACGGGAAAGGGACGCAATCTGATCAAGAAGGTCGGTGGGGGCACAGAGGCAGGTGAGTGCGGAAAGGGAGCACGGGTGAGGAAGGAAGGAGGGAGGGAGCGGGAGGGTGGAAGGAAGGAACGACGCATCACACAGGGGAAAGACCCAACGAAGGACGGGAAGCAAGCATGGATTTGCAGAGCGGGTTTCAGTGGGAAAACTGAAGAAAATGGAAAGCAAACGCAGAGGGCAACAAAGGAAAAGACCAACCGCATTGCATTGAGAGTGACCCCATTTCGGCAGGCAGAGCGTTTAGCTGAGACTGGGAAAGCAGACGCAGCCGGTTCCATATGCCGAACTCTAGCAGTGAAGATCGAGAACAGCCTTCAGGCGACAGGGAAGTCTTCATGCTTTTGCAGATGGGGCGAAGTGGACATGGGAGAAGGCCTCCCGTTTGTCACGGTTGCAGTTCCAGCACCCCCAAAGCGGATGCATCTAGTTCGCTGGCCGGCCTTGATATGATCAATCACTATGCAAATTAAACGGGCGATTTACGCGGAGTGAATCCACGTTTTCTGCCAGGAAATTCTTTTTCTCATTGATTTCCAAGTTGCAGGGCATCTGACCTCACAGGAAATGGACACCGGAACGGCCGAATGGTGCGGGGCCGGATGTGGGGCCGACCGTAACGGGGCCGGTCGGGGGCTGCTCGACTTTTCTTTCCAGGTATCGCCAGCTCGCTATCAGTAGATTTTCTCTACTGCAGTTTAATCTTCAAGCTTTAGTTTAGAATTTTAGAGGTTAAGGTAGAGCAAGCGTTGCAGATAGAGGTAGATGTAAAGGAATGCGAGTTACCTTTGAGAATCCTAACCTTTGAGAATCCGGCCTATATAAAGAATCCGACCTATGTAAAGAATCCGACCTATGCAAAGAATCCGTCCTATGCAAAGAATCCGTCCTATGCAAAGAATCCGTCCTATAGAGAATTCGCCCTGTCAGAAATTCGACCTAGAAGAAGTCGACCTACAGGGAAAACCCGACCTGTGAAAACCCCGACCTACGAAGAATCCGTCCTACGAAGAATCCGTCCTACGAAGAATCCGTCCTACGAAGAATCCGTCCTACGAAGAGTCCGACCTATGGGAAACCCGACTCGTTAAGAGTTCAACCTCCGATCTATAAGAAACCCAAAACACACCAATCATTTCATAGATAAACCAGTACTGCCTTGTACACATGTATCCTAGGACCAAAAAAGTTGATATTCATGTTATCTACATAGCCTAGTCGCCCCTGAACTCAGAAACATTTTCTTTGCTACAACCCAGGCATCCGCCGCCCCCAAACACATCGCTCTTGGTAGCAATATCCTGAATGATCAGTGCAGCCAAAGCCACTCGGAACTCCGGTTGTTTGTTGTTTACTGTTGTCTGTCTGTCTCTCTGTAGAGCTCGCCCGCCCGGGCTGGAATGCACACAGCCGACTCTCAATCCTTCTCTCGGTCTCATAGCAAGTCATCTCAAGATGGCCGTCACTTGAATTGACGCCAGAGAGCTTCCACGGTATCTTCAGCTCCTTGATAGCCATTCACATTCTTCCGGAGATCGATGAGAATGCGAGAATGAGAGAAGAGTGTCGTCATCACCAGCCATTCGGAAAAAAGGAAGATTGCGTAAGCTATCGACAACACAGCTTGAACTCAGTCCTTTTTCTAGCACCAATGCCACGAAGAACCACCCACATCTTTATTTAGGACTATCGTCGAGATGGAGCCGGTAAGAATGATGCCCCTAGTGGCAAGAGTAGCATCATCGTCAAAATGGAGTCGCAGGTCTTTGGAAAAAGATGCGTCGACGAACACGCCCTGCGGCTGTAGCTGGATCATGGGCGATACGTCCCAGCAGCTGAGGCCGGGTGCCCAACGGCGTATTCACCGCTTTTCGTATGCAGCGCCCGGGCACTCTTCCTAGGGGAGAAAAGCCACCGGCAGCGTGAATGTACTCCAAAGGCTTGGTCATTCCTTCAACCGGTCGGATCAGGTGTCGCAGGAGGTGTGGGAGTAGACAAGATGCGTTGGAAAGATGGCCAATACTCGTCTGTGATCCAGCGAGAGAGGTACTGCAGACAGCAAACAATCGAGTAGACGCCGATGGCGTGCTGCGTGGAGCCAAGAAAAAGCTCCGACCACAGAACCTGGCATCGTCAGCTTATCACTCTAAACCGGGAAGAAGCGAGGAGAACCTACCGTTTTTTTCTCATTGTTCGGGCAAGCCAGGAAGTACCACTTGTGACCTTCAATGATGATGGCGGGGAGGAAATCGGGCAGAGGGCGGGGAGTGTCGGCGCGGCTCGCTAGCCGGCGTAACAGGCGCCACTGAGCCTCAAGCCAGATCAGAAGCTGAGCCTGGGCGTCGTTGATCCCCGAGCCCTCCACCTTGCTTTCGATGCTCAAGACGATGGGGCGACGGCGGAATGGGGTATAATCGGTGTGGTTGATTGACGCGCTGAACAGGTCGTCCTCGTGCTGGATCGCGGTGATGGCCTTAGCCGCCTGCGGGCCAGGCTCCATCACGAAACAGAAGTCGACCTTTCGGGCGGGGCCGCGAGAATCGATGTATGTGTCGAGGATCTTAGCCGTCGCACTAAGAGGGATGGTTAGCTGGGCATACAGGCAGGATTGCAAGAGGCTTCCACAGGTGGGCTTGACGTACCAAGGCAAAAAAAAGACATTATCCTGCTTTGCGCTCATCATGGGCAAGGCAAGCTGGAGAATGTGCTGGTGCAGGCACGAATTCCATGAAGCCTCGTCGTACTTCTCATTTGCGCATGTCTTTGCGGCGTCGAGCATACTCGTGACTTGTGCGACGGTCGGCGAAGGCCCTAGCTGGTCCCTCGCGGAGTTCTCGTCAAAGAACCAGTCTCCATCTATCGTCTCGAACCGCGCTGACGTCTCTTTGGCTTGTGCGATTTCGTCCTTTTTGGAACTGGAGATGACACCTTTCCCGAGACCAAAAGAGGACAAAGCCGTCCATACACGTCGCAGGGAGGGCGGAATGTCGGGCTCATCAGGGTCGTATTGTTGGACGAGGACGGGCCAGGGCTTGTTCTGTCGGTTGGCGATTTGTTTCGTGGGTGAGACGCGCGAGGCGCTGCTGGCTTTGCTGGCTCTGCTGGCTTGGGAGGGTGTTCGGGCGGGCAGGTTAGGACGTTGGCTCTTGCCCGCGCGTGGGGTGTCCACATTGTCGGTTGCATGGCTGTGCGATGAAGAGGCGAGGGATGATGACTGCGATTCTCGTCGTCGTTTGGTTGGCGACGACATCTCGATCGAAGACGAGGGCGACCAAGGCCACCGACGCTTGAGCTTGTTGTCGGTGGGCGCGGCTGATGAAGATTTGTTGTCGGTCGAGATAATGGGCTCGGGTGGACTGTCGGTGATGCAGTCAATCCACTCGATGATTCGACGGCGGTCGGGAGAGATTTCGTCAGTCATTGTCTTGTGAAGCATGTTCTGCAAGGCATGGTGATGGATGGCGGTGGTGGTGGTGGTGGTGGTGCGCGTGGTGGGGATTGAATTGTCGACACCCGCAATGTGCTGGCGACCGACCAAGTAACCTTTGGTTGCGCGGGGTGACGGGATGACCAGCATGCCCATTGGTGGTTTGTTGTAGCACCATGCACAGTTCTCCACTGCAGTGCGCTAACGTTCACAAGCACAGTTGGGCCATTGCCTCTTCAGCTGGCAGGGTCTCTGCTTATGTCAGCTCATCAAATAAATGCGCCATTGTATTGTGGTGCTACAACGACCCACTGTTTCTTCAGATAAGCTGATAAGGAGGCCTGGTGGCGATGCCGTTGGTGGGGCGCCGCAATCAGCGGCATGTGAGCATCTCGCATTCGTCAAACTGCAGCCTGTTGACCTGTTTCCTATGCTACATCATATCAAGAAGCATATCGTGACATTTTTGCGTTGTTCAGTCGAAAACTGGCGGTGAAATTCTTGCATTGAGGCGTCAACAATCAGTGGCGACATTTCACAAATCATGTCGCAGCGTCGAGAGCAGCAGTCACCTCATCAAGCAAAGCGAATTACACCACCTGCCTCGTGACCATCCACCCGCTGATCTCCCGGGCTTGAATTATCAGAAATGGCTTCTTCCTATCATTTACGCGCCTTGTGACGAAGAACTACAATTTTCTTGGCGTTTCAGGCACTGCATCCCGAGTAGCAACAACGGAGTACTCTGGAACCCATCAGTCATCGCTCAAGCGTGGCTATGACATGCTCAGATAATGACGATAAGTTGCGAGAACAAATAGTCGGAATGCCGGTTGAATGCGATTGATCGGGACCAACTCTGTTCCACCTTCGAACCCCAGGTAACAAATGTCGTGTCCCCAAAGAAATAAAAGGTCGGAGAAAAAGGGCGCTTTTGCCGAATAAAACTACGACAGCACGAAGACGAGGTCATGCTTAGATAGTGGCCGTGCCTCTTTTCGAGAGCATAGGAAAGCCTTCAGAGGCTTATTCACCATCCCCCCACCCCCAGTTGGGCGAAGAACAACATTAATTATCACACTAACGATTTTCTGGGACTGTTACTCCTCCAATTTGTAAGTTGTCTCTATCCCCACATCAACTTGAAGCTTCATTGGCGATGCCTTCCTCAGATGGTGCATCCAAGTTCCTCCACGTGAATCTCCGTTGCCGAACTGCTGTCAACATTTCAATGGACGTGAGGCATGTAGCTCCAAGCATCGTAAACGTCCACCCAATTCCAAGTGAATCTAGAAGAGGTTGTAAAGCCACAACGCCTACAGCCGCCGCTGTACAACGGGTCAAATTGACCGAGACACTGGCCAAGCCGGCTTGAGTAGGATGGATGTCGACAATCAGTATTAAGCTGATCTGAAGAATTTGATTAGACCACATTCGAATCACTTCTCCTGTGGCTGTAATCAACAGATGACTCACGTGAAAACGGCTGTCGTAGTTTTTCCGCAGAGAGAGACCAGACTCATCGGGGCACTCAAATGAGCTTGACGGGCTATGGACCACCCAAGGCCGATGGATGACTGTTAGTAAGGCATGCTGCACAGACGGGCCCTCTGAATTGTGAACTTGCTTCAATTATCTCCCGAGACCGCGTTGATTACAATACCGTACTGCCTCGCGATGACCTTGTCGTCATGATCCATCACTTTTACTACGTAAAGTGCCAGATAGTTACCAAATAAGACGTAGACAGTGGGTTCGTATCACCAATAAAATGAGAAGAAGATATCGTCGCGATGCCATATGGAAGAAAGCACAACCCGGCCTCGAGGCAATTGACGCCATAGTGCAACATAAGTTCCGTTTGAATGCAGCTGTATAACAGGTAGAACGTTGCATTAGAACTAGGATAAACCCGGCATTCTTCGTAAAGATGATCTTCAGGCAGTTGAACGGATTGATTACGCGCAGCCATCTTCGATCTTCTGGCAAGGGGCCTTCAGACACAACGCGTGAATCCATCTCTGGCACCCCGGTAGCCATGAGAGGCTTGTTTATGCCAGTCGCCGGAGTTCTTCCATTGCCAACGATGGTACGACATGTTTCGGGGAAGGATAAAATAAAAGTTATCAGGACAAACACCCCCAGTATGGTTAGAACCCAGAAGATCCAGCGCCAGCCAGCTTTCTCGCGCAGAACGCCCCCGGCTACGGCCGGCTACGGGTCCAAGACTTGCGCCTGTATTTGGACTGCCCTCACTATTAGTTGAATAAACTATGGGTTCATCTGTACGAACCCTGTAAGCATAGCTCCTATGTAGCGACCACGATCATATGGAGGAGCAAGATCAGCAACAACGATAGACCATAGTGCAATGGTACTTGATTGCGAGTCAGTTGAGAAGCCATGTGCTGAAGAACAGAAAAAGGCTTTAATTGTTGCTTACCAGAGCTTCCAGCGCTGTGGAGCATTCGGAAAAGGTACGACTTCTGCCACGCCAAGCCAATGCATGATCTTGCATAGATGGCCAAAATGACCAGATACACAGGCATTCTACCTATTTGATCTGCCAAGTCACCAAAGAAGGCAGGGACCATTCCTTGAAACACCAAGTACGCAGTGACAGTCAAGTTCATTAGCTGGAGGGGTACTTTGACATCTTCTGTGTACTCGATGGCCGGGAAGTATGTGAAAGCGCTGAGCGGAGAACAGTATCCTGCAAGAGCGCAGAGCAGGACGATGTATCGTTGCTGATTTGGCTCAAGTACACTAGACGGGATTGAGTTTGGTGGTGATGTTGGGTCCGAATGCTTCTCGCTGGGGTTGCTCTGAAGCCTTTTCGACGGTGGCTTCATGGTGCTTGACGGTTGTTATTGTGAGGTTCTGTTCCAGGTGGTATTCAAGGTAAACTTCGAGGCCTCGGTTAGCATGAGCCTCGGACCGTGATGAGAAATGGTAGGCAGGCCCAAACGACCTGGTCATGCGCCAATACAAAGCGCCCAGGGACAGAACATCTCGTTATATGCTGTGCAACAACTCAAACAGACATGAGAGGCAAAAGATCGAACGAGCACGATCAGCTTGGGTGTGCCAAGCGGCTAAAGGAGCAGGCTGTGTGCTGGGTAACCCACGTATCTGTGGTTGTTTAGGCAGAGATGAACATACGCGCCGGGAGCGAATCATTTTCTTTTTCTCGTTTTCTGTTAGTTAGCCCGAGTCTTATCAGTAAAAGTAAAATCTGACACAAATCGACTAGCCCAAGCCTTCTCAAGTCAGACCGTCTCAGGTACCCCTTCTGTGTCCACAGGCACCGTCTTGTCGAGTACATTCTGTCCCAGTGAAGCGACGTTCTCTGGACATTACTAATTATTTAAATAACAGACATCTTCGTAGAGCCTACATCGCGTAGGTCAGAGACGCAAACAAACATCATACATTTCAACTCACTTGTCCTGGGTCTGCACCGAAGATCCCAGTGGCCAGCGTGCGAAAGGTTGAACTTGATGCAGTAGAGCATATTCCGGTCATCCCATTCTTCGGCCGGCTCACTCGGAGGCATCCGCATCAAATACTGCCTGAAATACGGCTGACCGAATCGAATGATCTCTCTTCGCCAAACGCCCAATTCCTACCCGTTGTGTGCGTACATGCAAGAAGCATCAGACAGAGAGATATTGCCCGTCTCGAGGTTGACCCCAACGTTCTAATCCCATAAGTCCCCATGGACAAGAAGAGGCTTGATATGGCGCTCGTTAGACTGCAGAGCATCCAAACGTCGAGGAACTACTTTGAATCTCAAAGTACCGAAGGCTCGCTCATAATCGGGCCATGAGCCGTTGGCCTTCATGTCCTCTTCGTAGAAGGCGTCTATGAGAGCTGAGAAGCACTCTATCCAGCTGGAAGTCCACTTGTTGAGATGAAGGTTCTTACCATGACAAGTCGGGATTTGGAATGAAAATTTGCCAGTTGGAGACGAACCCTTGCGGTGCAGGTCCACGACTAGACTTGGTAACTTTCCAGGGTCCGGCAAGGTGATTTTAAGCTCCAGGAAGTCCATGATTAGGAAGTATGTGTCTGATGTCTTGAACTTGCCCTAGCCGTAGGGCTTGAGGGTAAAAGCGAATGACCGATGAGAGCTCAGAGAGCGAGTTGAACTCGTCTTGCATCATCTTTCCACCAAGGTAGGACGTGGCCTTGAGAAAGTACGTCTTCACGGTGCCATCTGCCAGCTCAGTAGCGATCTTGACTGTCTTGGTCCAGGCAGACGTGCCCCAGATGACTGCATCCAATACTTCCGTGCCACTGGGCAAGACTGACATAATTTCAGTAAAATCTCGAAATCAAAATGCACCATAGCTCAAATTGAAAAACAGCTTCGTCCACCGAAAGGTGCCCACCAACATCCGGCAAGAAAATGCTCACGGAGCCACGTGGGGTTCCTGTGATCTGTATTCGCTCCGGCCTTGGAAATAAAAGGATTGTAGTGGGTGTCGGTGATAGAGAAAAGACCCAAGAAAGTTCCTGTAGAAATAAACGTTCCTTGGGAATATAATTTACTTTGTCTATGAAGGCTCTCCATTCACACGATACCGGCATCGGTAGCCTGCTCACCATTTGTTGAGTGGTACTAGTGCATGTCGTAGCACCATCAACCCATCATGTAAAAGTACATTGCATTGGGAGGTTGTGGCGCGTGAGAAGTTGCTTGCCCAGAAGCCTTGCTCATCACATCGCCCCTATCATCACACCCTTCAGTATCGAGCCAGCCTTGGACGAGGCAGCCTGGACTTCACCGAGTTCACTACGTGGCACTGCCTCAGATGCCTGCCCTACTAGGAAGATCGCGGAAGCGGGATCTGAAAGTGAGCGCGTGGCCCAAAAGGAACTCTGCTGCATACGGCTGAGGCTGCGAAGTGTCAAGCGGGAACCTCGGGAGGAGACGTCACTTTGTCACTCCAACTTCGTAATGCGCTCGTTTCACGCCACCTTTCGTATTTTTAACGTATAATGTGAACTTCCGCTCTTTTCCCCGTTGCGAACACCGCCGCGATCTTTTTGAAGCCCGCCGACCGTTAAATCTGGCACTGCTCCTGGTTCTTCGAGACAGCGTCCACACAATCTGGATATAGTATATCACAAGCCTTGACATCCGTGTGACCCGGAATGCTGATGACTGCGAATCATTTTCAAGGTTGGAAGAGATCCCGTAAAAGTCGAAAAGAATCGAAGGATTCATTGAAGTCGGAGGAAGGGAGGAGGTCCGCTTCAGTTTCATCATCGAGTGATGGACCCGAACTCGCCAGCTTAATCTCGACCATTAGGCTGGGTGACAATGGCCTAAGGTAGGACACAAACTTGGGACTACCGCACCGAGGCCATCAAGCTAACGAAACAAGCTCAATGCATAGCCCTCCGCCAACGCCAGAGAACCTTCAAAGTAAGGGACGAAGCCGGTCGGTCGATCGCTCCAACGAACTACACGGGCTCCAAGTTCTCTACAGGCCGGATAATCCCAGAGCAATCGGTATAATTTTCGTGCACGGGTTGGGTGGCATCAGCCGCCTGACGTGGTCATGGGATAGACATCTGAACCGCTTCTGGCCGAAGGAAAGGCTTCCGCTGGAGCCTGGCTTCAAGGACGCGAGAGTTCTATCCTCTAGATACAATGCGAATTTTCTGTCACAGACAGTAGACATCTTCAATATTTCCGACTTCGCCAAAGACTTACTACTCCAGGTGAATTTTGGTTCCGATGAAAACAAGCGATTGGAAGTCGGCAAGGTATCTGACCAGAATGTAATTGGGGAACTAATCTCACAAGTGAACAGAGTGCATATAATCTTCCTCGTGCACTCGATGGGCGGCGTCGTCATCAAAAAGGTTGGTAAAGTTGATCATGGTCAACCTTAGGCCGAATCAAATGCTGATGCTGGGACATCAGGCCTTCATTCTGGATCGAAACGATCCTGAACATCAAGGCATGTTGAACACCATGCGCAGCGTTGCTTTTCTAGCAGCACCCCATCAGGGAAGCGGTCTAGGGAGTGTTCTACCCAAACTTCTGTCTGTCTCGTTCCACTCCCCAAACAGTACTTGTCAAAATGCAAAAACAAATTCACCACCGATCGTCGACATAAACGAACAATTTCCTCTGCATGAACACAAACTTGAGGTCGCGTCCTTTTTTGAGACCCTTAATCAAGTGTCGGGCCAAAAGAAATGGCAAGAACTATATTCCACAGCAAGACAAAGATTATATTTCTACCTGATTACGGATTAGATGATTGTCGCAAGAAATTCTGCAATGTTGGGATACTCAGGCGAAATATCGTCTCCGCTCAACGCGGATCACCACATAGTGTGCAAATATTTGTCCCGACAAGATGTGAACTGCATCAATGTTCGGAATGTCATCGGCCCAATCATTGGAAAGTTCAAAATGAAAGGTATCATATAAACATATTCGTTGAAATCTGAAGGGGATGCTGATATAGCCACAGGCATCAGTCGTCGGTCCCCACCCAGAGACTCTCCTTGAAAGAAGTACACTGATTCAGCTTATCGAACCCGTGAAATCATCAGAAGACCTGGAAGCTCTTTCACAACGATGTGTTCCCGGGAGGTGCGACTGGATCTTGTCCGAACCCGGCTTCATCAGCTGGGCGAGCGATTCATCCAACAGTCCTTCCGTCCTCCACTTGG
This sequence comes from Colletotrichum sp. SAR11_239, assembly GCA_025328985.1. NCBI lineage: Eukaryota > Fungi > Ascomycota > Sordariomycetes > Glomerellales > Glomerellaceae > Colletotrichum > Colletotrichum sp. SAR11_239. Next base: position 71,387 of record JAKMWZ010000182.1, read on the forward strand.
GTCTGCCCGGGTCCGGACAGTCCGTTCTAGCATCATTCCTAGTTCAGCACTTCGATGATGCTGGAAATATTGTTCAGCATTTCTTCTTTTGATTTGAGGATCAAGCCAAGAAGTCGATGGGTAATTGCCTTTTATCAACCACGTTTCAGTTATCTTTGCACCTACCTGGTTACGCGCAGCGAATCACTTCACTCTTGGAAGACAGGAATTCGATGAATCGTCCTGATATCCGAACAATCTGGCAGAAAGCCTTTGTTGGGATTATGCCCAAGCTCAGCAATACGGAACCGCTGTATTGGATTATGGACGCTGTAGATGAATCCAAGTCGGCACAGACTCTCCTTACTGTGATACCAAGTTTGCGGGAATTGAGATTTCCTATTCGCGTCGTCTTGATCAGCGGACCATTTTAGCCTTCACGGCCGTTTGAAAAGCTCAAGACTATCAGGTTGCCGTGCATTTACCTGACTCTGCCCGGCGGCTTTACAATGAGCAAGGGTTCGAGAGTTTACTCATGTGGGACAGTACCTTCACCTCCGACGTCAAGAACACCTTGCTTAGCAAATGCAACGGAAATCTCCTATGGTTGCGACTGGTAGTCGACAGACCCATTTAGTGCAAAATTGAAGAAGACGTTGACCGAGCCCTGAATGAGGCCCCATCTGACCTGATGGACTTGTATGTTCGCATTGCCAGAAGCATCACCGAAGGCCTCAAGGAACCTGAGTTGGACACCGCGAGCACAATTATATCATGGGTTACGTGCGCTGAGCGACAGCCATCTTTGAATAAGCTTTCCGAGGCTTCACAGACTCATAAGATCCTCAACCTGAAGCACACGATTGCGAGACTTTGTGGATACCTAATTAATGTCAACCACAAAGGAACTGTGGGGCTGGTTCATCGTACTAGGTAGGGTTGAGGAGTTCCTGACGCAGACAGAAGAAGCAGAACTTTTCATCGATTCGTCGAAAGCGAGTGAGAAGAGTTTTACGAGGTGCTTGGCGGCGTTAAGGGAGTCAAGAGTCACAATCCGGCTCAAAAGTCAGGGGTGTGTGGGGTTCCTGCGGTACGCCTGTTTTTACTGATCGACGCACCTGTCCCGGATTTGATTCGCGCTCTTTTCATATACCCCCATAGGTGGCCATAGAGGTTTCTCTAACCCAGACCATCCTGGCCCTCGAATATTTCCCCGTGAGATACGGCAGTCAACAAGGTGCGCCTCCAGGTGGCAAATTGTGGAGGAAAAAATAGAAGGGAAGAAAGAAAGCCTTGGTCGACAGTATCCTGTCATCGTTCTTTCAAAGCCATGCTGTTCTTGCATGGATAGGCGCGATTGGGATCTGGGGAAACCTGGGTGCCTTAACGCAAACTTCCAAGCATCTGACAGGGCTTCTCGAAAGACAGTGTAAGCGACATGTAGAGCAGTGCCCGATGACACTACCTTTATAGGAGATGGCAATCATTGCCTCATGGGCGACAAAACTGATCAGGATTGTCGGAAAGTTCGGCCACTACATCGTTCGGCACCGCCAGTGCTGTACACAGCCTCATCCCAGCATTTTGCCCGCCCCTGTCCGTCATGACCAAGCAGTTTGCACCGAAAGGTCCGTCCGCGATGAGCATTACTGGAATCATAAAACCTACATGGGTCGACTCCTTAGCAAAGTTCACCGTCGGTTCCAGCACACATCCGCTATAGATTGCCTGCCTTGACAGTCATTTCGCAATTTTGGCCTCCGAAGATCCTGTCAATCTTTGTCATGCGTCAAAATTCCAAGAAGCGTGAAGATTTGGTTACGAAGAGTTCATCGTTGAGGTGAAGTTCAACCAGGACGGCGATAAGGTTGCGACCTGTGGATCGCATACCATCAAGGTCTGGTGTATAGCAACTGTAAGGGTATGGCACGGGCGGCCCAACGCACTCAACCTGAGAGCGATGGAGATATCCTTCTCGCAGGATTCCACGAGAGTGTTGATCAGCTGCAATGATTCTAGCGTCCGTCATTGGGACTCATCTTCCTCGAGCGAATGGCAGCGTGTGGATCGGGATGCCAGAGACGATAACCTCAGCCGAGGCCCTTGAACTCCCTCGTACACTGCTTTCAACCCCGAGGGGCCTCAGATTGCAGTATCCTTTCGCGCAACGTCAATCCTGATTCGAAGTACCGAATAAGGGAAGCTGATTGGCACTTGCGAGCGAGTAAGCGAGAACATGAAGAGCCGGCAAGACGTTTGGTGCTCCGGCCAAAGAGTCAAGTGGAACCCAATCACTGGATATATCCTCGGGCTTTACAACGAAGGCGGCGTTTTCAAATGTTATCCCCTTGATTCTGAGACCGAAGAGCTCAACCAAGAACTCAACCCACCTATCAATGCACACGAGATAGCCTGTGCACCAGATGGGAGTACGTTCATCACTGCCACGAGAAACGGTTCTCTCCAAGTGTGGAGCTTCGACAACTTTAGTCTCCTCTATCATTTGAGGGCGCATTCTCAGCAATGGCAATCACTCTTAGTGTCGACGGACGCCGGATCTCCGACCTGATAGAGTCTTATTGTAATGTTTGGGAGCCGAACTCGCTCATTTGTATGGCTGATGCAGATGAAATTGATAGTGAGACATCGGGTTCTCGTGCCAGATCCGCCAACGTGTCTCTTGTTTCGGAAACGCCAGCGGTGATCTTGGAGCTGATCACGGACTTGGCTGTCGGCAAAGGGGGCACTCGTGTTTGCTTCTGTAATGAGGCTGGTACACTGACTCTAGTGCCTAGAGACGGATCACCAGACTTCCAACTTGCCAACAGCTACATGGGAATCTCATGCATGGCATGGAGCAACGATGAGTGCCTAATTGTCACAGCAGAAATTGACGGAAGAGTCGCCATCAGGCAAGCCCCATCGGCAACGAATGCGTCTCTATCCAAAACATCCGAAAAAAATCGCAGAATCCGGTTCTGCAGCTTCCATTTAACCAATGAGGCAGAGGGCTTTCGTTAGGTGCTTCCAGTTCATAAATGTTTGGTCTGTTACCAACGGAGCAAATCTCGCCTGCCGTCACGCTGGAAATGAACCGTCACAGTGGACGTTGCACCCGTTCTCGGAGGAATCTCTGATTTCTATCAGTTCTCGCAGGATCAAAGATTTTGCGTGGGGCAAACTCAATCCTTTGGGCGGATGGGCCATAGATTTCAAAGCTCTCGAGTCCAATCACATTGATCTGACTTCGGCATTGTCACGTCGGCCATCGGCAGCGTACCCAATGAGCCCCTCCGAAACTGAGTCTTCCGTGGAAAGAGTCTTCATGTCTCCAGACAACTCATTCATTTTTATTCAACTGTCGAAACGAATTGCCCAAGGAAGATGCATTGCAGACTTGTTTATCCTGAGAACTTCCTTTCTACAGGGTCACACAACATCTCGGCCATCGCCAACAGTCGCCGTAACACGCTTCCCAACAAAGTGTTCGGAGCGCATAGAGGCATCCCTCGGGTTTATCTTAGGTGAGGTCGCCATGGGTTCTCAACAGAAAAGGCCGCGAAATAATTCCATGGCAGGACTTCATCGACATGGCTGTTCGCTTGCCTTCTTACACAAAGACTTCTGGCTTTGCACATAGTCACTAGATGACCTCGACAGCCACCAGATCTATCAGCAATTCTTCATGCCCAGAGATTAGGTTAACATGGATTGCTTAGATATAGCCCTCATCACGGAGGATGGAAAGTTTGTTTGTCCCCGTAATGGGGAGCTGGCCGTGGTTTCTAATGGGTTGAGGCAGCCTCCGTGGATCGAATAGATTTAACTGCATATTATCAAAACTATAGAATATGAATTAAGTCACAGATGGGTGAGTCGCGATGCAGTATGAAGTCTGCATAAGTGACCACCTTATTCTAGAAAGTGCCAACTCACGTTGCAATGCTCCCTGACCGGTCTCTTTTTCAGCCCCGACAACTACAAAATCAATTCCCAGACTTCATCCTTGTCAATGTCTACACGCCAATTTTATGAGAAAGCTTTTCGGCTACGCGCAAGATTCCAGATCACTTGCCTGTGACCCATCCACGACGTTTGAGGCGTGGGCTCGCTTCCGGAAAAAGCTCCTGCCAGGGACCTGGCCGTCTGCATCTGCCAGCAATACCATTCAGAGTCAGCACTAATTGTGGTTGCATCTTCGATTCGCCAGACCACTGCGCCATCCATGCATCCATGCTAGTCGCCCGGGAACCGATGCAACACTTTCACCATTCTTTGTTTCAACGGCACAATTCTCAAGAGCCTATTGGACACGAGGTTAGTCGAGTCGGACTTTGGCGATACACACGACGTAGGGGACGATATTTCATTTGTCGCGCTTCTTCCCCAGGCTGAGCTACTCCACGGGTAGTCGTTAAGTCAGCCGCCTACCTTTACGTGATAGGCAAACCGAATTCAGATAGCCCTTCTTCCCTTCTGATTATCTTTCGCAGTTTGCCGCCTGGAGGCGCACCTTTTTGACTCCCGTATGACTCTGAAAAGGGTATTCAGCGGCGTAAATGCGATAACCTAGACCCGAGCTGCAGACATGAGAGTAGCTGGCTGCTCTTTGCTATGTTGCTAATATTGCTGGCCGTTGTTGACCTGGCTAGAGTTATAAGGCAGTCAAAAACGTGCGCCCACAGGCGGCCAAGTGTGAAAGAAAGAAGGATGACCTGGTTTTTGATGGTGTATGCAGTTGAATATCATTTGCGTGGCTCCTTCTGTTAGGTTTCTTTTCTTGTTGATGAAATTGGTCGATAAATGTCTCCCGAGAGGGCTGAGAGGCCCAGGCAGCCGTGATGTGTCTGCTCATGGCATGAATACAGTGTGTAGTACGCACGCTTAGTATTGTGATTGGTCTCAGTGGTCTCAGTGGTGAGAAAGGGTGTAAAGGAGCCAGCTGCATGTCTTGGGCCGAAAGGGGCGGGATGATTGTGGTCCGTTGGAACAGAAGGATTGAGGAAAGGGAGGAGTCAACAATGATACCATCTTTGAGCATGAAATAATGTAATGGTGCCTAATTCTCAACGCTTTCCATCTAAGAGGTGCGAATAGGCGGCTCGCACAGAGACTTGTGGACCGAAAGGCTTGGAGAGACGGCGTTCTTGTCGATTTCACCCAACATCCATCGGAGACTAAACGTAACGACAATGTTCCTTGCCGATGCCATGATAATTGTTTAGAACCCCGTTAAGTCCTCTGAGAGGCATCTCAGGCTCTCAAGCGACCTTTTCTGATGGCTGCATTCCTCATACAGGCTCCCAGACGCATACTTGAACTGGATGTTGAAGATGTATCTTGGTTTCAAGGATCTCAACAACGAAGGACCTTGAGAAAATGCTTACAGTTCTGGAGGCCGCTCCCAAGCGCCAACTTGTTTGTCTCAAATGGCTCACTGCCGCTATCAGATACGGAAAGCTTCAGCGCATTCCACCATGGCCAAATCATCAGAGTGTTCAGGTCCCTTTGGCAGATTCACAGCTGAGGGCTGACATACTGAGTGAGGCCAGTTCTGATGAGCATTCCGCACAAAAAGCGATTGATAGCAGCAAGGTTACACTATGACAAGGAATTATTCAATCGAAACCGCTCTTCGATATCTTATGATGAAAATGGAGAAGGGAAATTGAAGTTCGTTCATGGATGTCTTTGAAGCCAAGCCCAAAACTCAACGAATACACAGACGACAAGCCTGGTCAATTAACCATGTTTGACTGCTTCTTGAAGAGACAGTCACTGTGAACTACGAAGCAACTCTGTCACAAAAGTACCAATCATCATCAGGTCTGAACACAGACACCGATAATGACTAGTTGCGGATTGCTGCACAGGACTTGGACGAGAGACTCCACGCTGAAGACCAGGGGAAGGACGCTCGTGCCAAAACCTTGTGGTCACAATAAAACATCTGAGGTTTTCCATGTATTGACGAGTTTTGAAAGGAGTTCAATCCGACGGCGTTCGCTTTGGCATCATGGTCATTGGCCACAGCTCATTTGTCCCAGCGTCTCTTAGTCTTGACTCGCTGGACGACTTCGTCATTTGCGTCCATCTTCCTCAGTTTTGACGTTACGCAAGTCATAGTACTTATTTCCAAACTCGAATTTCACTAATAAAGAGGCTCCTAGTTCAAGCATCGAGCTTGTCAATCGGAATACTGCAAGACGGACCTGGGGTCGGCGCATCATCAAACCAAAGTGGCGGTCATTTGAGGTCGGATTCCAAGCCTCCGACGCTTTCATCACATCTAATAACTATGTCAAGGCCATACCTCGGTGGATTTGCTTGAGTCAGCGAGTCCAGCCACTTTGTAGCTTGCGGAGACTTCCAAAGTTGATCACCGAGTTCCTCCGTCACAGTGACTGCAAGACTGTAAGACGCCCTGACCTCTAGTTCTCTGGTTTGGCACTTTTGTTGAAGACCACCTGAATCTAAATCGAAAACTTGATCATGTTCTCAAAAGACGGACTCCTTTACTTGCTCGGTTCACATAGAACGATGACCGATAGGTAGCGAATTCAAACGACTGACATTCCTCTTCGGCAAGTTTGACAATTGCAACAACCCAGAAATGTCCAGACTGACCAAAGAGGCATACCATGGTCAGATAGAAACTCGAAAGGCATTGTAGCTTTCTACACTACAGCAGAGCCCGAGGAAATGAACGCGGCCGTGATGAAGTCTGGTTCGCCGCGCGTCCTGAAGCCTGGCCCCAACCTTTGACCATATCATGAGCGCCATCTCCCAAAGACAGGTCTGTGCCTTTTGTCGTTGGTCAAGATTCTATGAGGGGCTTGAAGTCATTTTCAAAAGGTTTGTGTCGGTGAAGGGGTTCACAGACGCGGGAGTTGATAGGCCATCCAGAATGTCACACGTTTCTGCCAACTTTATTCGTCAAATATTCACGATGCCGGATCAATGCTCGTCTGGAATGAATGGAAGAGAGGGAGAATCATGGATTGCCCCTGTGAAAACCTGAGACTTGGAAGCCCTGATCTTTCTTCACGCCGACAATTAGCAGCAGGCTCGCCGCGTGTATCCTTAACGCCATGGCCTTCAGATTGTGGGATCATGAAGACTAATAGAATGCCGACGGGAAAGCGAGATTATGCTGTGATTATTCTAGTGGGTGGGCTCAAAGCTTCATCAACATGCTGTAATGCATAGAAGGGGGAAGAGCGAGTCTCGTCGAGGCGACAGGCCGGCAAAGTCAGGTTGACGTTCGGGCCGATGCCTCCGGCTGGGGATCTTTGGGGTTGTGAGGGAGTCATATGCAGGCGCCTGCCTCGGAGAACAATCAATGATTGAGCGAGAACGAAAGGTTTCTGAGCTTTCTCTGCCGCCCGCATCTGCAGCGCTTTCCGTTTCCACCACAGTAACCGCATCTTTATGCAAAGGGACAGTTTCATGATTCCCACTCCAAGTCTGATGTTCCGACTCTGCCCCTACAGCTGACAGTACAAGATTATTTCAGCATGGACCAAAGCACCTTTTTTGTAGATGTCATCGTCGTTTGGTGAGAAATCAAGAGCTCGATGCATACGATTCGGAACAACCCTCTTATGTCTTCTCATGCTTCAATTACTCTAAGACTTTCCCCTTTTTTCAGACGGAGGAACCCACCCTTCCGCAATAACCGAGTTCGCCACACTGCGTCGTCCATGCAAAATCAGTTCATCGACCAGGCGAATCTACCTGCAAAATGCTGGATTCATTATTTCGGTGCCTAGCTCTTATTATTTCGAGTTAGCGCCCAACTAAAATGCCCAGTTTTGCCTTCTATCTGAGACCGTTGTGATACAGCTCCATCATCGCCATAATTCACTGCCAGAATCATTTTCGCCGAACGATGTCCCCCAATTCAAATAGCATAGCCACTATTAAATGCTTGAAATAAAATGAGCACGAACAGATCACCCAAACCACGGTCTATACTTTGCCCGGGAAAGGTACATATGCTTTCCTTGATTTTAGGCGTCAGTTCACCACCGCATACCTCAGCCATTCCACATTTAGCAGAAAATCAAATTGTTTCATATAATGTGTATTAAGCAGAGCAACATATCGATACCTAAAAATCAAAATTTGACCCCAGCCGCAGCGAGTGGGGGCCCAAAACGCCACCATCCGAAATCGCAACCAGTGCAGGCCAAAAGCCAAGTAGCGCTTTCGGCAATGATCTGTGATCGTCTGTCTCATAGGCATGGAGACACTGTTGCATCTAATTTAAATTATCGTCCGAGTTCAAGCTGTCAACATGATGACAGTCTGGATCTTGCCAGGCAACTTCGATATTCGCTTCGCGATGCAGCCCGCGTTTACTCGGATGAGCTAGGGAATCAGAATGCCGTGCAGATCAGTTGATCGGACATCCCGCAAAACTTCTGGATTTACCAGCGCCTTATTTTCAAATGATTCGGTCCATCAGAGATGCTCGTCTCACCCGGTGCCAGAAGACAGTGGAAGACTCCATCCGTCTGTACCCTTGACTCAGCTCGTGGGGCTACCTGCGTCTTTTCAATACACATCCTGCCCGTGGACCGGCCTCGAGTGAGACTTCATATGTAAACACCTGAGATAACCATTCTATCATCTCCCATCCTGATGCAAAGCTCGGCCGATGACGCAAGTATCCGAAGCAGCGAATTGAGAACATGAGGGCCGGCAATAGATATCTACTGGAAAGCGACCACTCATCAATCAACCCTCGAATTCATAATTGGGTTCAAACAAAGTCTGACTCACCAAATAACACAGCAGTCATCCTGTTGATATGTTGAATTGGCCGTGCATCAGAGAATCAACGACTTATCATATCCACGCAGGGGGCAACATTGAAAACTTGGTGAAGGCATCAATCTTTCAGGTAAGGAAGGTTACTTATAGCTAAGCACTACTCAAAGTGACATCTGTCTACCTTTCGTAGCAACTGGTCAACATGGCTATTCAAGAAATTGTTTGGTTCTCCAATATTTTGTATAGAACAAAACCAGGACATCTACAGGACTCTTCCGAAATACAACTTTCTTCCTAATCTCGTCGAGAATCACGCTCATATGTGGAATCAAGAACTTAACCTCTGGTCGAAGAAGAGACTGGACCGATTGGTTTATTTTTCTAACCATCCGCACACACCCCGCACAAACGACATATCCTTTTAGACGATCCGTTGGGCTTTCTTCTCTGATTAGCTTATCACACTGTCGTGTCTTAGCACGCGTCGGCACATGCGACTCATGCAACGCCCATGCCCGGCATACGTTTTCATTCATTGGAACCACTAATGGAATCAGGTAAACTCAGGACGCAGAGCAAAAGAACGAAAGGCTAGAGAATACTGTCTTCGAGGGCATGAAAAGCAGAAGGCATTTAAGAGCGAAGGGTCCTTCAATAGAGGGAAGCTCATAACCGACTCCTATCTGAATAATTGCTTCACGCCAGCATAAAAGGCGCCTAAGACCTTCGAGACTCATCGAAGAAAATGAAACTGCTTCTGCTCTTCGCGAGAAAACCGAAGGTGACGGCTTTCAGAGTGAGCTTGGCACATACGTCAATGCAAGTACACTGAAAAACGCCCTCTTATCTGCATTGAGTAATTGGTGCGCTTGAGAAGTTCGTGTGCAATGGTGCCCTAGAGCCATCACGATGATCGACGCCATTTAGACAATTCAGTGCTGTCATTCGATTGCATTGAGCTCTCTCTTGGAAGCAATTTCTATCGCTACACAAAGTACTTCCCTTTGAATTGTGTAGTCAAGGTTTCGTCTGCAACGGTGCAAACTTCGGATATCACGAAAGAAGGTGTTCATGGTATCTGGGCCTGTATCAAGGTCAATCACGGCCTCGCCACCCAGCCAAATAGCCGTCCGAGCCTTTCACTGACGCGATGCTGCTATCGAAGGATGCCCCAGCCCAGTTTCAACAACGGGTAACACTGTCATCGTTAACATGTAACCATCCCTGAGATACAGACGCAGGAGGCGAGAAACATAATGCGAAAGGTTTCTTTGTCCGAGCCGAGGTTGGCCGCTGCTGTTTCCACCTTCGGGATGCCGTCACAAGCTCCGCTTCACGCCAGGCTTGCATTAGCTTGCTCACTAACTGGAAAGAATAATGGATCCGTAGGACACTGCATTGATCTCATTTTGAACTATTAATAACACAAGCATCGGTCTTGGGCGCATCTTGTTTCGAAACGATTTGAGCCCCTTTTCGTACGAGGCCAGCTTGGAAATTTAACACACCACAAAGCTCGGTCTCGAAAATAAGACACGGCTTATGAGAATCTAGAAAGCCTCGAACAGGACGACATCTGCCTACATTTTCGCTTCATTGATTGGCTGATAGCAACGACACATTGACCGCGTGTTGGTGGCAAATGCAACAATTCAAGCCGAAAATCCGAATCTGCGTGGATAACTTATGAAACCCAGACAAGAAGCAAACCATATACGCCTGGAAAGCTCGCCAAAAAGGGCGTAAGGGGCGTAAAGGGCGCAAATAAATATTACCCAAATTGACGGATCGTGAGGGACAGACGGACCACGGAGTTGCAATCCGCGGATCAATCACAGTGCCGACTTCTAAAGCCCACTTATCCCGTCTCTGATTCTTGCGTTTCTTTCCCTGCTTTCTGCTTCGTCTGGTGTTCTTAGCCTTCTCATCGTTGCCTCTCTACCGCGCAAGTACAACATATCTTCCGTACAAGTGACAAGTCTTCTGCAAGTGGGGATTTCGCAGAAGCCTGTAGGCTTTTGGATTCAAGGCCCTTGCCGTTTCTTGTCAAGTCGCCTGAACTGTTCCTGAGCGTTCCTCGAAATCAGTATTCATGGCTTTTGGGTGGCAATGACACCGAAAAGATTAAAGCCCAGTTCTTTTTGCAGATCTGATGTCAACTGGAACGCATGATGCCCTTGACCTGAGTATGTTTCTATCCATGGCAACGTAAGTCCCAACATTCCGAATCCGGACACACGGGTTTCAAAATTCAAGCAAGTCTCTTTCCAATAGAATACCACATATTATTCAGGATATCAATTTTACTGTACTCCAGTTTCAAACAGAAAACAAAAAGAACAAAAATTGAAAGCTCCCCTAGTGCATTTAGAAGTCGACCAATGTGCCAAGATCAACAGAAAATCCAGACTTCTTGGGCACATATCACCTTAGTGCATGTTATCTTTCTCGTGAGTGTCGCTTGTTTGATTGTGCTTCGTGAATTTTAATTTGGGTGTGCGCCGAAAAGATTGAGGAGATAAAAAGAGGGTGTTATCATGTACATCGAGTGGGCGCTGCATAAGGTCTGTGATTTACATATTTAGCTGCAATAGCTAAGTTGGGATTGATTTGATTTGATAATGAAGTCTTGAGAGGTTAATATTTCTTCCCTTCTAAGTTTTCTTCCGCAGTTTGCCGCCTGGAGGCGCACCTTGTTGACTGCCGTATAACTCTCACGGGGAAATATTCGAGGGCCAGGATGGCTCACAGAGAAACAGTTCCTTGAGAGGTTGATTCCGAGCAGCTACTCTAATTTCCGCTTCGGGATGCAAGAATATGGCGAAGGACTCTTTTGTATCGACGGAACAAGTGCTGCTTTCTTTGTCTTGTACTTCTAGGTTGGACCCCTTCCCTGCAATTTGCAAGCTTGCTGAGGCTGAGGACCCAGTAGTGATACCTTCAGTTTTATACTAGTACTCAGGGATACTGAGCTCTGGCGAGCCCGTTCTCAAACTTGATAAATGGCTGCAAACTACTTCAAAGTCTGGAAGAGTGTACCCGGCCCAGGCCATCCTGGCCCTCGAATTTCCCCGTGAGAGTCATACGGCAGTCAACAAGGTGCGCCTCCAGGCGCCGAACTGCGAAGAAAAAAGTTAAAATGGAAGAAAGTGTAACCGGCATGACCTGACGAGATAAGACGGAAACGCTCAAATCTCAACATTGAAGTGCTTTTCACACAATTCTGACAAGCTGGGTTCTAGTAAACAGTTTGTCGCGGAGCGTTCGATAGCTGCGGAATGTCGAACGGACCCAGGCGTACTGATGCGCTGTACTGAGGGTATTTGTGGAGAAAGAAGAGGAAGAAAGGCGTGGTAAAGTGAACAGAATACCATGAGGGTATATTGTTGCCGTTCATGCAAAGGCTGCAAATTACCCAGGCCCTCAAGAACCAGGACGTCGACGTTGCTGGCTCCAAGGGAAAAGGTGTTCCGCTCGGTTTTCTGTCATAACCAAAAGGCTCTTTTACGTATCTAAGTCTGCGTCAAAGACCGGTCTCATCGCTCGATAGACTTTTGGATTCATCCGAGAGATGCCGTAATGTTCGTTCTCATAAATGCTCCAGGGATCCCATTGTCTCTAGGCCCATAGTACAAACCGTCATAACAGTCAGGCAGGCCTTCTTGCCGCGAATGATGGGAATGACCGGCATCCTGGACGTCAATAGGTCGCAGAGGGAAGGACGAGCAACAAGAATGGCCGAATTAGACTTCCGAAGCGCTTTGAAGCCAAGAAAGTAAGAAATTGGACCTTGTCGAGCCGGAACGGATAGTGGCTTGGCGGTTGGGCGGAGAGGAAGACCGGCATCAACGGCTCTGGTCGCTTTCAGTCAGTGTTTGGTAAAATAGAGCCCGAGAATTCGCTTTATGTTGGAAGAGAAGATAAAATTGGTTGTAAATGACGACTTGTGGTGCGTCAGGGGATTAGGAATTAGTTCGTGATTGGCAAATGCGGTGGGAAGTTGAGAGTGCCGAGCTGACCGTCTGCAATCGCCGATGGCTTAAGACGTCTTGATTCATGCATTCTGCGGGGCGTTTACAGGCAGGCCAGGCTAGAGACGATATCGCACTTTAAACACCAATCTTGGATTCATATTTCAGCTGTAAATGCTGGACATGCAACGGCTGACATCAAAGCTGAAGCGCGTGAATAATTACACTTGCTAAACACGTTATACCCGTGGCATACACGGCCCAAGCGTTCCGTGAAGATGTCGTGGGGTATTACCTGGCGGCCCGACCAACACTTTGATGCTATCGCATCGTGTCCAAGCCCGTTTGTCTCGTGCGCATCCCACATGAGGATCTTCATCGGCAACAGGATTGCTGCTGAGGTGGGATACTTGGTGGATACGATGCCTCACGGTCTAGACGCTGTTTTGCTTTGGGTAATTTGTGCAAGTAATTGTCTGAGATCGTTGCCCGCGGTGCTGCCACTACCCTCGTAGATTATTGCTGAGATAGTAGCATGTCAATTAGATGAACGCCCAGTAGGCTATCTGCTTTATCTGCTTGAAATGTGTACTGGCGTATCTGCAGAATAGGTAGCCTGCGGCTCATCGTGAATGATAACATAAACTTTCTTTTCGATATGAAGACAGTCACTGGGCTGCTGTTTGGCAGTGATCGGATTGCGCGACGTGGCGCCTCATTCAGCCAATCCCTACACCTACTCACGAGTGCCTGCGTCTAAGGATATTCTCTGATATCTGCATATTTTAGCATTCCCAGATCAACATGGAGATGACTTCCGGAAGCTTCGAGACGGTTGCAATCTTGCGGGTGTGGACGTTTTCTCTTCACATGAATATCGTGTATTGACGGGGGCACCGGTGAATGGATGCTTGGCTACAGCGACACACAGTGTGATCGACTCAAACTTCGTCACATCATGCCGATTACGGTGTCTTCAAAAAAGAAACTCACCAAGGCACAGAACATGCTTGGCGAAGGGAATCAAAAAGTCATTCTGTCGGAAAGCATCAGCAGCAGTCTTCTTGTTTTTGTGTTTTTCTATCGGCTACGAAGAATCATGCGTTCTCATGAAAGTTTAATCACCTTCCTTCCGGCGTTCTTCGACGAAGTTACCTTTTAAACCAACAATTCTGTCGTCCAGTGCACAAGAGTTTCGGCGTGTTGTGGGGTGGGATGTGCCATTCTTCTCTTGCTCTCGTGAGCACATGGCACAGGCGGCCTGGCTCGGTCATTTGGAGACATCAACTGTCTAGCGGAACTCATAGAATGACATCGGAAGAAGTAGTAAGAGATCTCCAACACAGAATGAAAGTTGATCGCTTCATCATTGCTCTAATATGATGGGGCTGGATGCGCTCTCGGCAGTAAACCTGCTTTTTGGCATTAATGTGATTTACGAAGAGCCAGGAGCAACAATGGAAAGATTATGACCTGTTACCTCTCCTCAGGTCATAATAGCTTATTTTCAGTGCAGCTGAGCTTGAACCCAAGCCCATATCTCTTTCGCGTTCTTCATAAACAGTAAATGTGATAAGACATTGAATGGCTTGGTGTATGAACACAGAGCAACACGTCAAGGACCGCAACAAAAGTTTCCTCATGCTAGCAATACATTTTGACGGTTTTTCGTTCTTCATTCGAGAACGTGAGTCCATCCGCTTCAATGAAACCGCGAGCGAATGACGAGGAAGTCGACTTGAGTCATTGTTCCTTGAGGCCATCGACGATTTATTGACACAGTTGGCCGTTGCCTCCGAGATCTCGGTTGCAGCTGGCGTCAACCCGTCTCCCCGGCTGTTTGCACACATTGAATGAGACAAATAGCGCCAAACGAGTTGGGGCTCCGTTTGCAAGCAACGGTAGTGAGCTGGGTTGAATATGAAACGAAATAAAGTAGCCACAAATGTAAATGAAAGTGCACATGATCTTGCTTTGGCTCCATATCTGGTTCCACGACGCTCTGCGCGTCCGGCTGTTGATATTTGCTTTAACTCAGTGCGTGCTTGGTATTAGCAGTTAAACTCCCCGAAGTAAGCAGATGGGAGAAGCTTCCTATGAGGTTGACGATTGAATACTTTGTCCGTAGAGTGATCTTTGCCGAATATTATTCCAGCATTTCTCAAAGAGTTTTCTCAAATCAATAAAAACCTCCATGGCACAAGCGTGCTAGAACCTGAGCCCTCCACGAGCGTCCAGCGCGTCTCGCAGCCGTTCGGCGTGATGTTCCACCAGCCGCAAGTCCGCGAGGGCAGCCTTCATGGTGCCTTGCGTAGCCAGCAGAATGCCGAAGGCCGATTTCAACATATCAATCCAGTGTACGGTCGCAGAGATGGGAGTTGTTCTACCTGAAACTAAGAAAGCGTTTGTCATCAACGACAACGTGAATATCACGAGTAAATGCGGTTGTAAGTAGAAGGACAATGCTTTCACATACACCACGTCAAGATTTCTTCGTCACATTGCAATCATCAGCCCACCCGTCCCAATTTCGGGCATTTTAAGCCAGCTTCGTCCGGGCACAGTAACTCGGGATTCATCGCTTCAATCGGGCAGGGGGCTCGCGGGGAGGCTTTGCATTGGACATCGTATGCACTGAAAAGACGAATGCGTCTCATGCATGTATATCAGTCCATCGCCGGCCGAATATTCATATCTTTCGGATGCGATGCCGCGATGCGGGCGTCAGGCCGCCTCGTCCTTCACTAGGAACAGGGTCATACTCGTCAGTTACAAGGCATCATCCTGGGAGGACGCAATGGAAATCACCTACAGATGCCACTCAAAGCGCCTGGTTTCCCATTGAATTGCAGCATCTGACAACCGCGATGACATGACCGCTCCAAAGAATTGGCAAACCGCTAAGATGAAGACCTGATCCTTTCGGCTGGGTTGGTCAGCCCAGCCACGAGTCCGATCAACGAGTCGGAGCCCACGGCAACTACGTTTCGACATTCCCAATTGCAAGCCGTCATGAGTGCTTGCAAAGAGTTCTGCGAGAAGCAGCCCGAGGACTGTCATGCCGCTCGGAACCAGGGCGATTCATTGGGCGAGAACCCAGTGGACCATTTGTCGGCGGTGCCGAGTAGAAACCTTGCAGATTGATGCTGAACCAGCGTCTGAAGCTTTTAAATGTCTCAAGAGTAAGACGAAATTGACACTGTTGGGCCGCAAGCATCTCGTCCAATTTTGCGGCCAGGCCTTCGGCTGAAAATCGTCTTCGCGCCTCGACCCTAAATCATCTCATCAGCCTCTCAAGTCAGCCTATGGGCACCCTGGTGCAGAGCGCGCAACCTTTTTTTATCTTATGCCACACCGTCAGACACGCCACAACTTCGGAAACCCAAAAGCGCTCGCGTTGAAGGTTTCGCCGTATTTGAGCCATGCAATCGGATGTTGGTCGGGGAGAGACCTCGTTGCTACGTGTTGCTTCGCCCAACCAAACCCCTCCTCCTCCAGAAGAATCGCGACAATATAGTTGCCATAGACGAACGACACTTGATGACGTCCACGTCGTGGACGACGGTGATCTTCTCGAAACTCCCGTGGTCCTTTGAGTCTTTGGTGGTTGAGAGACAGGGCGCAACGCTGGTGCCAGTACCGAGAAAAAGAAGTTCTCCGAGACGCATCTGGCCATGTGGCTGCACTTCGACTCGTTTCGTCCTGGGCGACGCCAATGTGGTATCCTACAAGCCGAATCGGAACTGACAATATCACACACATGAGTTGCAACACGCCAGCAACCCCGCGTGAACACGGCCTACTGTTCAAAGGCTTCCGGTTGGCAACAAGCCCAAATCGTCTGGGTATTGCTGATCCCGTGCCTCGCGATCAGGATGATCGTCTTTCTTCCCTTCTAACTTTTTTCTTCGCAGTTTGCCGCCTGGAGGCGCACCTTGTTGACTGCCGTATGACTCTCACGGGGAAATAATCGAGGGCCAGGAAGGATGATCGTGCCAACCGCCTGCTGCATGAAGCTCATCCATCGCAACTGTATGCTCCTGGCAGCATCAAAACGGCTGAGTGCTAAGTCGCTGTGGGATAACCCACCGCCAGGGAAGCCTATTCTTCGTGGCGGAGAAGAGGCTCCCTCTCTTGACCACTGTCTGAGCCGCACCGAGTGCTGTCACGAAATTTCCAAAGAAAAGCCCCGAGCGCAGCGTTCGGGGTGTTGCCGCTCGTATCAGCACCATCGAAATGGTCGTATTGGGAGTGACGTAGGTCATCAAATTGTCGCGCGTCGAAGCTCATTAAGCGATATAACGAGGAGGGGCTCAAGATGCCTCTTCCCAAGCGCATGCTGCTTTCAGCTTCAATAGAGATCATCACCATTTCGAACCAAACGGGTGAAGATGATATTAGTATTGGATATGGTGGACCGCGTCTTGGGAAGGTGCTGAGATGCTCTGAGCATTCGGTGTGAGACGCTCTGAAGCTGAATCGCAAGAGACCTCATCGGCTGAAGAATCCGATTGGAAATGGCGAAATTCGTTGAAGCATCAGATCCCTTTAGGGCTATCAAAGTCGACCGAGGTCCAAATGCAATGCCAGAATGACGACCTCCGTGATGAAGGATGGCAGTTCTCCATAGGCGCTTTCGCAGGAGATGCATCTGAACAAATAGACTCCCGTCAACGCCGTCCGGATTTCGGCCGCAAAGCTTCAGATGCCAAAAGGGATGCCGGCTGGAGGGGTCAAGAAGACGAATCGAACGTAAATCAGCTCAATGGAGATCTTTGATACGATCCCCACTCGGAAAAAAGGCGTTCATGATGAGCACGACAGACAGTGCTTGCAGCTTGCCAATGTGTGTCCCCTAGTTCTGCTGGCCGAAAAGATTGGTCATGGGTTCAAAGACGTGGAAGGCGTTTTTGACCATGACTCACAGCAAATACCTCAAGACCGCGTTAGAGAGGGTCGTGGTGGCGTGGTGCTGCATGATAGTGCGCATTGAGCAAGATGAGTATGGTGATTCTCGAAGCCTGGCTCCATACGCAGATTAGCTCCAACATATGGCCTTGATATCACCATCAAAACCAACATAGCTACAGAGACAATCATCTTCCCGAACTTCCCAAAGTGATTATAGTTCCCTGGCAGCAGAAAGGAAAATCGTCATGCATGAACGTGTGCCTTGAGAGCATGAAGACCGGGTGATGGCAGCAACTCGGCTGACGTTGGCGCATGGACGATCTGTGCTGTGGACGAACAGAATAGGGGCGAAGATGGCGTCGAACGGGAGCTCTCCATGTGTGTGGTTCGCTGTGTCTTGGTGTCGATGTCTCGGTATGGGGAGTTTCGCACTGGCGTTGTTTGAATGGACCTCAGATATGCGTCTCATTGGAATGAGCACTGTCCATTCCCCAGGAGATAGAAAAGCATGGCTGGTCGTTTGGCGCGAGAATTGGAAGCTTTGGATGAGCAAATCCAACATGGCCGGGGTTTCCGTTGGGCTTCGGACGTCGTGGAACAGCATGGGCGCTTGCTTCTCTGGATGCCTCGAGATCTGGAATTCGCCTACTTCAACCGCGCAACCCTCCGGAACGGCATGTGGCCTGACTTTCCGGGCACCAAAGAAAGGTCAACTGGGGGTCTTCCTGACATGGTCAATTGCTCGATCGTCAGTCGGTCGGATGGCGTCAAAGAGAGGCGGTCTGAGGTCTTGGGGTGAAGGATGAACAGTCCCTCACAAGCCTCGAAAATGATTGATAGGAGAGGGCATGGGGGAAGTGACTGAAAGGCAACATACATATACTTTGCAAGTTGAGAGCCGGAATTTGGAGGCTTATTGATGATCGCGTATGGTGCATATGGAAGGTGAAGGAAAGAGCCTTGCGAGGTTTGCTTATGGTGCGGCCGTGAACAGTTCAAGGAGGTCAGCATACAGGGATAATATTCAATGAGCTTGGATGGTCCGGAAACTCCCAAGGCACTACCAGAACCAAACGGCATGAGCTTGGAAGAAAGTCTCGGTGCTGGACACCGCAAGGGCGGCAAGGCTGAAGGGATTGCCAGCGTTGACGCTGGGGCAGATTATGAAAGTCAAGTGCCGGCGGTTGATGACTTCCAACTACCTCTTTCATCCCTGAAATGTGCTCTCGTTCATTCCACACAGAAAATGATGGTTCTGGTGCAGTCCATCTAGCCCTTTGAACGGAGCATCCCTCAAGTTTGAGCTCCGACGAGCAATGGACCAAAAGATTGGAATCTGGAGTCATGATACCAAGCGACGTTTGATTACTCCGGAGGCCGTCGCTGTGTGACGACGACGGCGGTATCACTGTAAACATCATTCTCAGCGTCAGCATCCGAATCCGAGCGGCCGTCATTTAATCAGCTCCTGATTCTTTGATATTGTGGAGGATGTGGTGCAGCGACGGGCGTGGATGAGATCAATCGCGCGACTATCGACTGTGAAGGCGTTGGAAGATTGCCCCAGGCTTTCGTGTGATGTAAGTATACCCGGCAGCCAATTGAACATGGCCTTCACATGCGTGGGGAAAGGGAGGCAGTCACAGCGATGATGAGGAGACGAAATGGGCCACTCAATCAAGAAGGATACTGGCTTTGGTCACGATCCGGTAGCTCGGCCTATTTGGAAAGACCTTACCTGAGATGTGCCCTCGTTTGCCATTTCTAGTTGCCATTGGAGGCAGTTCAATGGTGGTCTGTCAACACCCTGTGGTCGGCGAAGTCAGTAGAAGGCTTCAAGGTACTTCAATACCATTCCAGTAGCAAGCGGTGCGTTCCATGTAGATTGCGGTGCAACATGGCTCATGCTGGAACCTCCAGAGCACTCCATGGCATCACAGAGGGTCTGCAACAGTGCAACCTGTAGCTCAGCTCGCGGGCCTCACCACGGCTCCCATTGCAAGTGCTAAAGTATCACCTGATGCAAGCAGTTTCGTCTAGATGGCTGGTCTTGTAATGGGACCCCTCCACGTACGGATGCAGTGCCTTTGTCGGGAACCCACTTGGGGAGTCCCCGTCTTGAATCGTAGCAAGGTTTCGGAGGGTCACAGGCGGACATCAGCTTGTTTGTTGGATGTGCGTGTCTTGCCGGTATCGCTCGACTCGGAATGTAGCTTTGGGATCTCCGCTCCCATGCCACCAGTCATTTCATCGTAACCACGGTCCCTGGTTAATTGTATGAAGGAAGTTCTCCGTCCCGCACTTTCGCTTGGTTGGCAACGTAGCTTCGGCACCTTGCTAGGGTTGCAGTGGCATGCTCCATGGGCTGATGTCGACTTGGTCAGTGGAGTTACGATCGAGCATGCGAGAACCAAACGACGGGCCGCATCCCAAGCATGGTCGGAGTGATACTGAGACTGATTCTGACGACGAGAGATGGGGTAATACGGAAAACGAATACACTTACCTGCGGCGCGGGCTGGCGAGCTTGACTGAGGACGTCCAGTTCGCCCCGAGTACTTCTTGGATATCTAATCGAAAAGGCCCCTTTTTGATCAGTGTTGCATTGTCTCGGGCAATTGTGCTTGCCGGCGGAGGCGGCGTTGGAGTTCTAAACGCTTGCCAGTGGCAATCGTAATGGCGCGCCCCTCAATCCCCGAGATTGTGTGTTGGGCATAGCCGCCAAGGTGGCCGGCACGGGCAGCTTGAAACCCATGTCGAGTGCCACATGCTGGTCGGTCTGGGGTGCTGCGGTTCGAAGGTTGAGCCAGTCTGCAGCTGAGAGGATGCCTCAGCGGGGGATGTACTTTGCCTCCGTCATCTTTCGTGCCCTTGGGTCCGTGGCGGCAGACGAGCTGGGGACGAGCGACATGGACATTGAGTGTGTTGGTGTGTGGGTTGTAGGTCGTTCCAAAGGCAGGATGCCATGCAGCGTGGTATTCGGGATGTCTGTTGTCTCTTGTATCTTTGGACACCGGGGCCCGGACATCTTGGCAGCAGAGGCCTTGAAAGAGATCGAGGCTGCAACTGCTCGCGTGTGGAAAGAAGAAACGCCGAGGAGAGGCGCTTGTCGGACAGAGCTAGGCTGATGGCCAGTAGACACACTGGCGACTCTGAATGAGACTTGTTGGCGATGTGCTTGATGCAGAGCTTGGAACGAGGTTGGCGGGAAACTCAAGCCGCCGTGGCCGCTGCCCGGTTGAAGTCGAGGCTTGTAGGTGGTATGGGTTCGAGGGGGTGGCGCCGACGGAGCTGCACTGGCGGCGACGACACGAAATGCCCATTGATGATCAGAAGTGTTTTTGTTGCTTCGGTAGTCGTCAGGGAAATCGGGAATGGTTCTGCCATGACATGAAGGTTATTAGAATGCCAGGAAGACATCCGCCTTTGGGACCGAGGTCGCAAACACTCACAGATGGAGGGCCACTCCAATTGGCATGGCGGCGCTGCCCGACGGACCACGGGCCGCAATGTAGGAGGTAACGCATGCCGACAGCGGTCCTCGAGAGTGCCCGCAGGTCCTCCCGCGCGTAGGTTGAACCGGAGGTGAATCGGGTGGAGAAGTCGGGCTTGGAAGCGAGTTTACTGGGAATGAGACGAACTCGGCGGGGTCCGGAGAGCGGGAATGAATGGTTGTTGAGAACACCACGACTGTCGTTGTGTTGGTGGGCAGTGCGTTGGTTTGGTTTAAGGAAAAGTGCCTACCTACCTAGGTAGGTAGAATAAGGAACCGCAGGTGCTTCGAGGGAAAGTCACGTCTGGAGCTTGCTCGTGTGCTTTACGGCCACCTGGGAAGGAAGGGTGCTGGTCTTCTTGCAGTCACCAACTGCCCTCGTCAGTAAGGTAGGTAAGGTACGTGCCTACCTGTGATGTGGGCCTTTGTACACACCAGGGGGGACGATGGCCCATAAAAGCTGACTTATGTAATCTGAGTCCTCTCGGCCACCCACTTTGCGATTGCAACGCATGATGGGACAGGCTGAGACCTGTCTCACGATCCTGAGAACGACAGCGAGAAAATGCTCGAAGAAAATTTGGAGAAAAAAAATATCGTGAGGAAATCAAAGGATCCAAATAACGTGACATCTTGGGTTTTCAAAGGAAGGGATTCAAGTCATCGTGGTTGTCGTCCTCTGCCATCCGGCAAGGCATGTTCCCCTTCGGGGCACCGGTGGGTAGTGCACTTACCGCTACCTACAGCGCCGTGGGTAGCTGAAAGTCCGCTACCTACAGCCCGTGGGTAGCCGAAAGTCAGCTACCTACACCGGGAACCCACACTCCTGATTAGCCCCCACCGTTCTTCACTTAGCGTCCCTCCAGTGTCCTCCAACGACCTCCCGACCTCAATGGCCAATCAGAGAGCCGTACCATCATGCGTACCATCCGGAGAAGATGGTACAGGGCATCGCGGGCCAATCACCGACACAGGAGACATCTTGGATGTGCAGACGGTTGAAAAGCTCGCAGTCGCCGGGGCTGTTCAATCCAGATTCAATAACGAAGCTCATCATTCTTGTGCGAGAGCTATGGCTTCCAAAGTATGACTATGAGAATGTCCCCTCCTCTTGGTGGCCCTTCCCCCGCGTCCCGCTCGCCCGCGGGGTTCCTCTAGATCGAGACACCACCATCTTCCCAGAATACCTCGGGCGCTGTCCCGGATTGGAGTCGTCCGCACAATGCCGCAGTCCGTCCATCCCTTCAAAGATGGCTGCTCTGCATCAAACGAGTCCTGAATCTGTCACCCGTGCACAGCCCTGCAAAGTTGTTGCAGCAGGTAATGTGTAGCTTGCGAATCGTGCCCTCCAGCGCTGCGTCAAGACTGGCGTCCTCCCCGTACATGCGCCACTGGTATTCGGCGTCCAAGCTCTGGAGGCAGCCTGCCCGGGACACAACCAGCGGGACCACCAAGTCTGCGGCGGGCCCGCCGGCGATGGCGGTGGTCGTCGGGGCGTGATGCGCAACCTCCCAAATGTCCTGCACGGCTTTGCAGACTCGGTCGTGCAGGTCCTTGTGCGAGATGGATCGCAGCGGAGATGTCGGTCGGTATCGGTCGTTGGGAGGGCTCGGCGGCAGCTCGGGAGCGACGCGGTCGTAGCACCAGCTGTAATCGCGCGCAGCCTGTGCCACGCGCTGCAGAGCGGCAGCCCGTTTGTCGTCCGCGAGCTTCGCGTCGACGAGCTGCTCGAGATGCTGGTTCATCTCGGAGAGGTAGAAGCCTCGCATGGTGCAGTATCCCCACGTGCTGGCGTCGGCGGCCACGTCGTCGTGGTCTTCGGTCGGCGTCTGCGTGTCGGAGACCGCGTCCTCGCAGGACGCCTCGCAACGGAGCGGAGGAGTGTAAGCATCGACGGAGAACCGGTTCGCGCAGGGCGCACAGTTCGAACTAGGCGTCGTCGGAGGTCCCATGTCTGAATTGCGGTCGAGAAGCATTGTCGAACGTTGGGGTCGGCGATGGTTGGTGGTGGCGGCTACAGCAAATTGAGGTCAGACGCGGCACACCACGGACAGGCTCGCTCTCGCGATTGCGACAAGTCAGGATTGCGGCGGGATTGAGAGCGACACACCTTGCGTCCGTCCAAGAGGTATCAAAAAGTCTTCGTGGCGATAGATTGCAGATGTTTCAAGGTGCGATGCGAGAGCGCGCGAGGATTGAATTGCAGCGCAAGTCTTCGACGGGAAACGACCATTGTCACGGCCTCAGCAGACGAGGCTGCGCGGAAGGGAGAAAGGGGGGCGGCGGCGGCGGCGGGTCAGGCGGGCGCGGCGGAGGCGGGCTCTGTCGCCGAAAGATGCAATGCATCGCACATTATCCGTAGTTGTCGTTGGTTGGAAGCAGTTGTTTGCCCTGGTTTGGCAAATGCGCGCGTCGGGGGACCGGGGAGGGGATGTTGGGAGACGACGGCACCAACAGCTTTCTTCTCAGCGGGCAGAGTGTGTGGGAGCTTTCTTCGGTGGGAGCATTTCCCTTTTTTGTGCTCAGCAGTGGGGCGGGCCTCTGGAGCACCAACGCCGCAGCGGTGCACACCTGTGATGGCCAATGGACGTCTCGATTGATGCAAGCTCGGTCAACCACTCCAGCACATCTCTTTCTCGCGTCAAAACCCTCGCCAGCGCACCCATTACCGTAGCCACAGAAGGGGTGAAAGTGGAATTCTTCTGCCAGCGGGCCGGGCCGACCCTCGGGCTCATAGTGTGCAGTGGCACGTGTAGCATGGTCCTCTTACTTGGATGGACCTGGCACCAAAAAGGCCCTGAGCACGCCGCCTGGACACTTGGTTGCCTCTTTTCTCACTGGGGTCAGTTCGTCCCAAGGGATGGGTGTGTGGTCAGTACGTACCGACTGTCCCAGTTGTCCCCAGATACGGACAATGCGATGCAGCCAATGGGAGAGCCATACCATCCTCCGTACCATCCTTGGCAGATGGTATGCGTTCACACACCAATCACAGCTGGTTATGTCAGGTTCCCCACCGGGCAGACACAGGCTGGCGTGAGCGCGCACCCTGCTCTGGCCCCCAACCACCAAAAAAAGGAAAAGAAAAAAAAGAATGATGAGATGGTACATGCAGCACCAGGCATTCGCCGGTCGTCACCGACCCGACTACTACTCCGGCCCTCAGTGGTTTATCGTTGGGAGAGCGGACGGGATCCCGAGTTTTCCACTGGGTATGGCCGCATGTGTTGGTAGCCGACGTCGAGGCCCCTCTTGATGGATCGGGTGATGCGATGCAGCTGAATCCACCCACCTCGCTGAGCGAATGGCACGCAGGTAGACGCCACCAACTCCTGCGAACATCGCAGTCGCGAGCATAGAGGAGGTCATGGACCGAAACCATCCTCCAAAACGTGACCGATGAGGGAAATGCATTGACTGGCATGCAGGCCAACTTTTCAAGGACTGGGTGGGGGACCTGTGAGGAAGGACAGGTACGTTTGTCGACGATCGCAAGGGTTTGGGAGGAGTCGACGCCAAAGGGTTGGAGACGCCAGAAAGTCATGGTTCCCAAGCCGCAGGGGTGGGGGCATCGGAGGGGGCCCGTTGTCTGAGTGGGACCGTGGAGCTACACTACGGCACGTTCCCATTCAGGGCACCAGTGGGTGGTGTACCTACCGCTAGGTACCTTACCTACAGCGCCGTGGGTAGCCGAAAGTCCGCTACCCACAGCATCCATTGTGAGTAGCTGAAACACTGTTTGAAGTGGCAGTTTTTTCGGTGAGTGGGGTGAAGGACATCATACAGACTTCGAAGCAACATTGTGAATCTGGTTGATTGCGACATTTACCAACTGGCGCACAGTTGAATTTCCCGCCTGACTGTCGCGGTAGCCCGTCAAGGTGGCTCCCAAATCGGAGCAGGGATGGAGGTTATTTGCAGTGCACGCCGCGATTCTTACTTGCATACCCGTGTAAGCCAACGTGCCAACGTTCCATACATCACATGTATTTGACGACACGCGAGCATGGCGTGCTTTGAAGGCTGCAGTGGGGTTAGTGGCTGTGCCGATTGGGTTCAGTGGCTCGGTGCCGACTTTTCAGCATGTAGCCACTGAACAGGAATGGGCCCCGACACGGTAACGTCACGGCAAGAACTTGGGCTAGCATAAGAGCATCAATCGAGAGAATAATATTATGACTGTTAGATTCTCTTGCCTGGGGATGAAGCTATGTAGGTTGCTTAAACTACCATATCGCAGTATGGCCTTACGCAAGGGACATGGATGGGCGATGTCTGTCCCAGTCAATCTCGAAAGATGCTGCTTGGCCTGCAGTCCACCACTCACGGCCGTGAATGTCCCAAGCAGATAACTTTCCTGGCGCACCTGTCAACAGCCCCTTAGCCAACCCTCGCCGTTTCGGAGAGCATGAAGGTGTCTCGGTGTAGCCTTTCGCCGCCGACCGATTAGGGCGACGGCATGCCAGCCGGAAGAAGACAACCATAAGTGGACGAGGTTGCAGGTTCAGGTTTGGATTCGGTCATCTGTGGAAACACGTATTGCGCCGCACCTGGAGGACGGCGAATCGGGATCGAAGGAGGATGTGATGCGGCTCTGGGCTCCTCGTTGAGTATCCAATCCCCTGCTGGTCAGCATTGATGCTTTCAAGGGCCAGGGTCTTCTGCTCGACAAGTGTTTGTTGACGTACATAATCTCATCCTCGCGAAACTTGTGCCAGGTATCGATTGGAAGGTGTCCGAGGCGAGAGGCGCGGAGGTCCTCCAACGAGCTCATGCCATTGCAGTCCGCCGGGTAGTTGTCGAGTTGAAGCCCAGGGGTGCACCAAGAGACCTTTGGGGGAAAAGCGCCTTGCCAAAAGAGCATGCGAAAGTGTTGCCGGTCGGCGGGGTCGCGCAACAGGCTCGGTACCTTGAGCGACGGGCCGCCAAACGATTGTCTGTAACCAGTGTCGGCGGGGATCCTTGGTAGTCCAATTCTCTCGGTCGCGATGGTGGCGGGGGATCTGTTCGTTTTCGTATCAGCGACGCCCGCTCTTCTCTCTTGATCGGTACGGCTGTTCGAAGGGCGATGCCAGTCTCCGACGGTGGCATGGGGCTAGCGAAGCTCGTAAGTGGTCGTGGGAATGTCATCGCGTACCTTCCGAGTCGCCAGAGAGACAATGACAGGACGTTTCCTCTCGTCTGCATTGTCCGCATCCCCAGGTTCCTTGAGCTCGGAGGAGAAGGAATCGGTCGTTTCGATGGCAAAGCTCTGGCCGACATTGGCGTCACATCAGCAAGCTTGGCTTTCCCAGCCTCGGCCGTGCTGGAGCTCTTGTGAATGCGGGCACGGCAGGCTCTGGTGGCATTGGTCGTCATGTGTCCATGATGCTCGTTTGGAAATGTTGGATCTGGTAAAGCAATTAGCGTACCAGAGATTGACATCGGTGGTTTTGACGCGAATTGTCTGCTGCAGGGACGGAAGAAACGAGACAGGCCAACGAAAGGGACGCCGCTGAATGGCCAAGAGCACTGTGAACAATGCGAAGGCGCCAAAGGAGGGGGTGTGGTGGACACGCGCCAAGAGAACTGCAGCTCACAGAAGGAAGCAGTCGACGCTGTGACATGTGGACAAGAGACACTGCAGGTCTGGGCTGACTCGGTGCCAGGGACCAACTGCCGATTCTGGCGCTGGACCGGTAATCAGCAGTCGGTTGCTGGAAAAGTCGACAGTTGGTAGGTACCTGCATTGGTACCTTCCTTACCTACCTTGCCTCAGGGTAGGTACCTACCTACAGGGCGGATCGACAGTCGAGTCGGTGCCCAGGGCATGTCACTTTTGCAGCTGAGGTGACGACAGGACGTCACCACTTCCCGTCCACTAAGCCGTCCACTGAAGCGCCATCAACATTCCCAACCGAAGCGACCAAGTCGATATCACAACAAACAGACCGTCAGCTTCGCTGCAAAGACAGTCGCTCTGACCCACGACCCTTTCCCGCACATCCCCGTCGACGCTGTCGAAGTCCTCCCTCGCAGGGGCGGACAGGGGGCGGGACGGGCCGAGCCGAAGACATGCGGTGGATCACTGACCAAGACCATCTTATTGCCGCCACGTCCGATGCATTCTTCCAGCTTGCTGTTCGCCGACACCTGCCTGCATTGATATCTTTAATGGAGCTCTGACAGACTGCATTATCCAAAGCCGCAATGCTCCTGCCGCCCTCGACTCTACCTCGCCTCAATTTTGCACCCGACATTTCTCTTCAGTGGAGAGTCGTGGACCGCCCGGTGTCATGGCCATGAAAAACATGCAGTCTGGCTGACCTGCCTGTGGCCTGTGGCGCTGCGGCCAATCAGAGAGCTGTACCATCCTCAGAAGACGGCACCGACCCTCACGCGCCAATCACACACATCGGGGCAGCATGCATTACTTAACGGAAGGGGCGTTGGACACTTGCCCACCTGCCCACCTGCACCTACCTTGCCTAGCTTACCTACCTTACCTACCTGTACCTACCTTACCCACCCGCCTGCCACTTCTTCCACGGACCACACTCCCACTTGGGAGATTGACTGCTTCCCAAGCTGGACAGCCCAGAGATTAGGTCATGTGGTACGTCCTTTACCGCGACCTGCCCGCCTGCTCTCCCACCCGAGGCATCTTGACGAAGTGTCGTCGCGTCTGTCTGCACAACCTTCGACGTACATCACCGTTCCTAAGTCCATACATTTTGTTGTTGCTTCTGTGCAGACGTATCCTCTGCATGTACTTTGAACGCTGTCGGTCTTTTCCCTAATTCCATCCATCACAATATCGCCCCCGCACAGATATCATGCGCGAGCTGCGACCTCGGCCGACAACCGCAAGTCAAGCTCGAGAAGACGACCACCAAGAACCCGCAGGTCACGTCAAAAAAGTGAGCATGATTCTGCCCTCTCCAAAGCGCCTTCCCCTGCTAATCAATGATTCTCTCCTCCAGGTCCAGCACTTTGCAAGCCAAGCCGTTGTCACGTCCCCGACAAAGCTCCCAAATCTAGTCCATCACGTCGTTCAGGGCTCCAACAACACAGTCCGATCAAACATTTGTCTTGGGATCATCGCGAACGTCTCTACCGCCAGGGCAGCAGGAAAACTTGCATCAGAGCTGCTCGACGACGAAACATTGCAGAACATCCGAATCAACACAAGAGACCGTCGACTAGCACAGGTTTCGTCCGCCGACGCCAAGCGCCACAAAGAACATCTTGCGTATCTCGACGGCCAGTAGGGTGACCGTCGGTCGTGGTACCCAGAGTCTGTTTTTCCGAACACCAGCACGCCAGGCCAGACTTTCGTCAGTAATTTCTCCCACATCACGAAAGTCGCAATCACCCGCGAGATACCGCTCGAATCGCTGTGGCAGCCTGGCGGCCTTCTCGCAGGAGCAGTCCGAACCGACGCGAAAGGGACTCATCGGCTGCGCATCGCCGACCTTCGACATCTGAAAGAGTCCTTTTGCGCGCAGGCTGACAGCGGCGGCCCTCGGACAGAAACCTCAACGTCGACGCCCACACGCCCAACACCAACGCGCCTGACATCTACCACACTTGACCCTTCCTCTGAATACGACACACCAGAGGTGGCGAGGGGAGATCTAAGCGATAGGACGTTAACACAGTCGGTTCTAAAACGTCAGGAGTTGACCAACACCCCACTTGATTCCGACTTCGACCCCTTTGACGAGACCAATTCGCAGCCTCTCAATCACAGCAGAGCTTTTGAGGGCGCTACTTCCAAAACTCCACCGCACAACCGATTCTCAGACCTTGAATACGAGGAACCAGAGTTTAACCTGGGTGGGAACTCGCCGGAGCCCGGCGATAACGACGAGGAACCATCTTTCATTCTAGGTGGAAACTCGCCGGATCCCGGCGATAACGACGAGGAAATGCCTCCTCATGAGGGCAATTCATCCCCAGACTGGACGACAAGGTTCAAAAAGCTTCTACATGCACCCAATGTGGATGTGACCCCAGGAGACATGATGTCTATCGTCGCCGAGATGATCAAGGCCGATAATGACGCATCATACGGTACCAAAAAAGCCGGCCTTGTCCTCGACTTTCCACTTTCTCCCGGTCAACAATTTCCCGAACTCCAGGAATACGATAAGGTCGTGCTTCTTCTTCACCACGCTCAGACAAATGGCAGGTGGACGTGCCTGCACATCGTGAAGTATTCGGCTGGCACCCGGGGTTTGGTCAGTGCCTGCCATATCGACTGCGCTCCTGACCAACACCGTATGCGAGCAGTTGAAGGCTTCGTGCAAAAAGTCGTCACCGAATTCAAGCCTGGTTGCGAGATATGGTTTACTACCGTTCGTGGCCCCTGTGAAGCATTTTGATGCATGCAAGAGGGCAAGAGGCTAATGATTACCAGACACTGATAAGCGCCAGTGATACCCGAGCGACCAGCGGGATCTTATGCTTGAGTGCGGCGTGTCACAGAACCAAGGAGAAGGACGAAACGACACTCCTGACCCTACCGGCCTATGACGAGAGACCGTTCCCAACACTTTCGGAAAACGGCAAAAAGAGACCTTTCCAAGAGGAACCCACTCCGCTCGAAGATCCCGGGGAATGCAAGCGTCGCTTTCTTGCGCATTGGACCTCCAAGGCAGCAGAAGAAGACGAGTGTACGCGAGCTGCTGGGTTTATTCCCCAAATGGAGAAGCGCAAGAAAAGGCTTCGCAACAGCCAAGACAAGTTGTTGCACGCATCGTCAGCCGCATTGAAGGACGTGTCACACCACAAGCGGATCAAAAAGTGGGCATTTAAAGTGGCTTTGCTGAAGGAAGACCACGACTCCGACGACCAGGACTCCGACGACCAAGACTCCGACGAACAAGACTCCGACGCGGAGGATATTGGTATTCATGAAGCTACAAATGCCTTTATAGAGCTCGCCCGGGCGGCAGGATTCAACGGAGAAAGTGT
Organism: Colletotrichum sp. SAR11_239; assembly: GCA_025328985.1. Taxonomy (NCBI): domain Eukaryota; kingdom Fungi; phylum Ascomycota; class Sordariomycetes; order Glomerellales; family Glomerellaceae; genus Colletotrichum; species Colletotrichum sp. SAR11_239. Next base: position 101,477 of record JAKMWZ010000182.1, read on the forward strand.
CGACAAGGCTACCAAAGACCTCACAAGCGCTACGGAACATTCGAAAAAGCTCAAGTCCGACTTGATCGCCGTGTGCAGCTCCGCAAAAAAGGTCAATACGGCAATAACCGACCTCGAGAACTTCAAAAGGCAGCAGGAACTGCTCCGGGCAGCATTAGCGGCGGTCCGTCGTTTGGACCCGGAGAACTGGGTTGAGAAAGAAAAGGTTGATCTTCTCGTAAAGGAGATGGCGGAGGAGACACACGAGGAGGATACCTAGACTACGTTTAAGAGATGGCACATTTATACCAGGGGCATGCTATGCCATGTCTACTCTTGTAGCCTTTTGGTCTGGGCGCCGAAGTTTGTCTTTCGGGCGCTGCGATGGGAGGTGGTAAACTTAACGAAGATGTTTCGCTATCCAAGATTTCGCTATAGACGTATGAAATGAGACAGGCACCTTATCGCTGCAGCATTGTTTGTACTTGATTGTGACTACCTTATCTGGCGTTGCTTGTTCGGACTTGACGCGAACGAGGGTGGAGAGTGACGGGAACGTTGGCTGTCTCGGGGGGGGGGGCCCGTTCAGCGGGCGGCGTCGCCACACCCGCCCCGGGGCCATTGTGGACAGGGGGCGCGGCCGTGGTTCCGCGTGTGGGCCCCCTTGTACGGGGCCG
>JAKMWZ010000183.1:0-102007 GCA_025328985.1 Colletotrichum sp. SAR11_239
CCCCCCCCCCCCCCCCCCCCCCCCCCCCCCCCCCCCCCCCCCCCCCCCCCCCCCCCCCCCCCCCCCCCCCCCCCCCACTAATCCCAGGCCCAATTGGCGCGGGCGCGATCGTAATCAGCCCTGCGCGACCGTTTATTGGGCGGAGGCTTGGAGCTGATCGCGCCCAGACTGACGATGTTTGTGTGGGGGAAGAACAAGGGTCAGGGGGCCGGAACTCCACGGGCTAGAGACGATGCGGTGTGGTGTGCCTTTTACCAGCAAACCACATGTTCGCGAGAAAGGAAAGTCGGGGTGTTGTGGCACAAGAAAATCCAGCAAACAGCGCGCATCTGATCGCGCTGGATATTGAGGGAGGGGAGGGGAGGGTGGAATAGCGCGAGCTCCAGGGATGGGCATGTTACATCACCCTCTCCGCCCCCCTCTTCTCATGGTCCCCGTCCCCTCGCCTCGGCAGATGGCTCCCCCAGCTCCTCCGGTGTGGATATAATGGGTGACGACTCCGTGTTCTTTTTTTTCTGATTACTACATGATGCCGAGGGAAACGTCGTATTTCCAAAGGTTGGGAACGTTCTTTTAGGCTTTTTGAAAACTTGAGGGAAACTAGTTAGCCTTTCCCCCTAGCCCACCTGTTTTCCTACCCCTTAGCCTTTGTCGTCTGATGATATATCCTATTTCCATCGGACACCCCGGCACGGACGTTTAGGAACGTCAGCGCAACACTGACGGCGATTCAAAAGAGCTGGAGAAGGTCCGTTGAGGGGTAGGTGCTGGATATAAAAGACTGCTTCAGCACATCTCGTGAACCAGCGAGCTCACGTCGGTATCAGCGAATCAACTTCAACATGGCGCGAGAGTACCTCTACCTGGCCTCGTCGGCCGTCCTGGGGACATACGTGCTCTGGACAGCCGCCGAGACATACCTCGCCCACAGCGGCAGACCGCACCTTTCACCCTCTCACGCGCTCGCATCCCCCCTCCTCGCCGCGCTCTTCACCCTCCCGACGTTGGTACTCTACCGCAAAGCGAGCTACCTGCTCAAGATGAAGGCGCGCGGCTGCGCGGAGGCGCCGAGCTTCCCGCACACGGACCCGATCTTCGGCAGCGACTGGGTGCGCGCGTCGATGGCCAAGCAGGAGGAGCACGGGCTGCTGGAGTGGTGGGAGACGGTGTTCGACCGGCTGGGGTGGACGTGGTGGGTCAAGACGCCGGTGACGTGGGTGCTGATGACGACGGAGCCGGAGAACCTCAAGACGATACTGGCGTCGGGGTTCCAGGACTGGCCGATCATGGGCCCGCGGCGGGACGTGATTGCGCCGATTCTGGGGGAGGAGGCCATCTTCGCGGCGAACGGGCAGGCGTGGCACGACGCGCGCGCGATGATGAGGCCTACGTTTGTGAGGAACCAGATTGCTGATTTGGCGTGCTTTGAGAGGCATGTTGGGAATCTGATCAAGAGGATTCCGAAGGATGGGCAGACGGTGGATTTGCAGGGTCTTTTGTACATGATGACAATGGACTCGGCGACGGATTTCATGTGAGTTGCTCTAGGGAAGTTTATGGATCGCAAGACTGATGCGAGGACAGGTTTGGCCAGTCTACGTCTATGCTCACGACACCATCGGCTGAGGCGTCCGAGTTCACGGCCACGTTTGAATACATCCTCACCCGTTCAGCCATCCGCTCCCGCTTGGGTCTGTTCACCTTCCTGGATCGGGACAATAAGTGGGATGAGGGGCTGAAGATCATCGACAACTATTGCGACAACTACATCAAGCGTGTGAAGGCCGAAGAGAAGGACCCCGAAAGAGCCTACGTGTTTCTGCACCAAATGATGGACCAGGGTACTACCCCAGAGTTTGTCCGCGGGCAGCTGCTTTCCATGATTCTCGCGGGTCGCGACACCACGGCATCGACGCTCTCCGCGCTCTTCTGGATCTTGGCACGAAGACCCGAGGTGGTAGCCCGCTTGAGAGAGGAGATCAAACTGGAGCTCGGTGAGCGTCAGCCGACGTGGGAGGAGATGAAGGATATGAAGTACCTCAACATGGTGTTGAAGGAGAGTGAGTAATGCCAGGCATGAATGGACGTTCAAGAAGCTGATGACAACGACCAAAGTTCTGCGGCTGTACCCGACAGTTGCGACCATGTCGCGCGGCGCAGCACGAGATACCACCCTCCCAGTTGGCGGTGGGCCCGACGGCAAATCCCCCGTGTTCGTTCCGAAGGGGACACTCGTACGTTGGTCCATGTACATCACCCATCGGAGAAAGGATATCTGGGGTGAGGATGCCGACGAGTTTCGCCCTGAGCGTTGGGAGGATCGTCGCCCGGGGTGAGTTACTTCCCTTCTTATCGTCGATGACCCATTCGCTGTCGCGAGAATTGAGTGCTGACGCGCGTGCAGTTGGGATTACCTGCCCTTTTCTGGTGGTCCAAGAATTTGTATTGGCCAGCAATTCGCTCTGACGCAGATGGCATACTTCGTTGTGAGAGTCTTGCAGACGTTCCAGACGATTGAGCCGAGGGATGAGAGGCGGTTGGCTCAAACCGTGGGCATCACGACCAAGCTGCCGCATGATGTTCTCCTAAGCTTCACACCCGCGTGAAGCAAGCTTTGTAGATCTTTGACCACGTTATAATGATAGATACGGCGTTTGACCCCACACTCGGCATGATGAATGGCGGATCGCTCCCCGATCGAGATGGCATGATGGCAGCGGCTGGCTGCGCCTTCTTCGCATAAGTGCAGTGGGCTGCCTGGTCCTGGGACAGACAGCCTGTTAGACCCAAGTCGAACTTCTTCAGTGGCTTGCTTCCCGCGTGCGAGGCTTGCAGTAACAGAACCTCGACGGGACTGACGTTACACAATGGTATGCAAGCAGCATACGTGCGTTCCATCTCGGCATGCAGCCGTCGATTCGTGATGCGGCACCACCCCAGACAGCTCGCACATGGTTGGTCGGTGACATGCGGGATCTTCGCGCTCATCTCATGGATCGGAGTCAGGTGGAACAATCCCATATTGATGTCTTCTGGAAGCGAGAAAATGTCGCTCCAAAGCCAAGGGACCGTCCCTGGAATCCCTGAATGCTACGCTCAATGTGTGTCGTGTCTCGGCCCCCAGCCAAGACAATCGTTCGAGACTGAACCCGACCGCCATAACTTCATCGTCGCTGCCGTGAAGTGGCCTTTCATGAATGACGGGAAGGTTGAGGTCTGACGCGGACGGGGAACGGCCGGCTCGTGCAAGGCTGGGCAGCCAATTGTGTGCCATTGCGCGACAAGAATCGAGCTGGGAGAGACGACAAACGGATGGAGGTTTCGGTGGGAGGGCAGAGTCCAACCAGTCGGTGGCACTGGGTTTCCGATGCGTGTAGCCGACTCGACAACGTCCAGACCTCGTCTTCCGTTGGGCAATCAGTCTGAGATTGCGTGGTCTGGGAAAAAGAAATATGGTCGCTAGCCGTTTCGACGAGTGAAACGATCTTCATTTTGTTATTGCCTGGCCCCATTGTATTAGTCACCGGGTGCTGAGAAGATGCTTTTGCAGTGTTTGCTTTCCGTTTGGTCGACTCGTATGTTGGTCGGTGATTGTGTTTGTGAGCAGTTTCGAGTTGAGCACAGTGCTCAGATACCTCAGTCGGGGACAAATTGAGAGTCGTATTTGCAGACGGGCACTTGAGCTTCGGGACCAGCGCAGTTGCCGATTGAAAAGATTCATGAGCGGGATTGAAGCTTCGGGTCTAGGGAAGAAGACGATGCATGTCTCTCGATGACCGCCTTGGAAAGTAGACCTTCCTCTTCGAGGTTGGGCCTTTCCCCATCTCGCTTGCTAGGCGTGTCTCTCATCGGGAAGGCAAGCAAAAGACAGCCAGGCCGGCAGCACAGGGCAGGGCAGGTGCGTCTGCCAGGAAAGAGGGCAACGGGCCATCGCGGCTACCCGCATGGCGCAGGCCAAGGTGGGAAGGTTTAACAGACACCAGAACTGCAAGAGCTTCAGGTTGTCCCAAGAAGAAGGAAGCACGGCTTCCCGCACGGCATCTTTGTGGAGACAAGAGACACCATCGCCGTTGGCTGCTTCCTGATCTTCCACGTTGAATGCATGGTATCCGTACCTCGGGCTCTCTTTCTCTCCCTTGGCACCGTCTTGCTGCTTGCTGACCTGATTGCTTCCTTGCGTCCTTGCTTGATTGCTTGCCTCGAATAGCCACCGCTCTTTCGTATTTCATCTCCCCCAGTCCCGACACTCTGGTTCTCTCCTTTTCGAATAGCCGCGCTCTTGACCATCGTCGGCCTTGCTCCTCGACCGGGCATCATCGCTTTCACGAATGATCTGAAGCGCCCCGAAGCCACAAGCTTGACTCGATCTCTCCATCGAATGTAACAACAGACCATCTCTCAACAAGTCCCGACATGTCTTTCTTTCAAGGAGACTCCCGTCCTGGAGAGCAGCCCGCGCCTCCTCCGCGAGCCCTGACTCCTGTCGAGGTTGGAGTCATCATCGGCACCATCACCGTCTTCTTCGCCGCCATCGGCTCTCTCTTCTATTACCGCAACCGAAAGGCCAAGAAGCGTCGTTCCGACAACGCACAGCCACCATACAGGAACGACCACCCCGACACAGGCCAGGCCAAAAGCGACGGCGGGTCATCTCGAGAGGCAGAACTCGCGGACCTCGAGATACCGCCTCCCACGAGGAAAAAGAGAGCATGGAATGACTTTGACTCTGGGAGGGAGTATGAGGGTGACCGTAAGTCAACTTCGAATCAGGCCGTGCCACATACTGACAATGGCGCAGTTGAGAGGGGAGAGGCGTACGAGATGCGTGGCAAGGCCTAGATCTTTGTCATTGCAAGAAGTGCCCAAATTGCAGAACCAGAAGCCACTGCATCGAATGTGGACGCGGAAAGTGAAGGGACAGCCGGCGCTGGCTTGAACATGACGTTGCGGAGAGTCTTAACTTGGACCTGGTTTGGGGGAGCATTTGCGATTTGTCTCTGGTATCAGCACCTCTTGCACATAGCTGGCGTTAACTTGTTGCACCATATTTCCTGCTCACTGGGGTGAAATAATACTGAATATCCTCAAATGCATTCGAGAGATCCTGCAGTGAACGAGATGTACCTGCCCTAGCGGAATGATTCGCATGGAACCTGGTGAAAAGCTAATTGTGCTCGTATTGGAATATAGGAGGACACTTAGTCCCGGGAAGTTTTATTGTCGTCATTCCCTAAGCCCACACTGCATCACGAGAGAAACCAAAGTAAATAGACATTCTGAACCGCTTCGTGATCTTACCTAAACGCCGCGGATGCTACCCAACCCATTCGTCCCATGATCTACCAGGAAAGAAAAAGAGGAAATAACGTTGTCCTTCGTAATGCTGCTGCTATTGCTGGCCAGGCTTGGGCATGTAGCGACTCCTGAACGCTTGGCTGATGCTGAACCTGCTTCCTATGGCGCCGTCTTGCATCTTACTCGCGAGGGCCTCCTCCAAAGCGGACTGCGTCACTGATGCGTCTGCACACACAGTCAGCTACAAAACCCCAAGAAATTCATCGCGCGTGCGGGGAGAAAACATACCGTCCAAGTCGCTGAAACTGCTACCCATGCTAGGCGTGCCGTCGCTCCCGTCCCGGGAGTATCCCTTGCCCTTCGAGCTGGGACTCTTCCCAGACAACTCAGCAGCGCGGCGCGGGGACAGAGGGCCACTGCCACCTCCAGCAGCCGGGCGACGATGATCACTGGTCGCGGAGCTGCGCGAGATGAGTGCGGGCGAGCTGGTCGACGAGTCCGACGTCTCGGAGTGGTGGATCCTCTCCTTGCCCTTCGGGGTCCGCCGGGCGTTCCGGGGGTCGCCGCGCAGCGTGGAGCCCATGTCCTGCGCGGAGGAGGCGTTGGAGGCGGATTGCGGCTTGTACTGCAGGAACGCGGGCTCGGCGTCGTCGTCGTCCTCGTCGTCGAGGTTGACGCCGCCGTCGCGCTGCTGCTGGAAGCGGGGCGGGCGGCGGATGATGCGCGACTGCGCGGGGCTGGACTCGTCGTCCGAGGAGGCGGGGGAGCTGGACTCGTCCGGGGGCGAGGCGGGCTCCGGGCTGCGGGGCGTGCTCTGAATCGGCAGGGAGGAGAGGCGGCGGCGCTGCTGCTGGCCGTCGTTGGATGGCCGCGAGGTGGTGGACGGCTTGGTGGTGGCCCCAGGGCGGGCGGTGGATGTGCCTTCGCCGCCGCCGCCGCCGCCTAGGTTGCGGGTTATGGTGCCGGCGGAGCCGTTGCGGGAGAGGTTCGGGCGGAGGGAGGTGGTTATCGGGGTCGCGGGGGTGCTGGCATCGTTTCGGGGGAGGGGGGAGTCGCGGCGGATGGAGAGGGCTGATATCGTGCGTTGGTGGGAGTGCGGTTCGGCGCCGGGGACCGGGGAGGGTGCCGCGGAGCCTTTGGCGGCGGCTGTTGCCTTGCGGACCTGGGCGCGGAGTTGGGCGGTGTGTCGTTCGGTGAGGTAGGCTACTTGCTGGAGGAGGAAGTCGACGGTCACGTCGAAATGGGCAGCTCTGGGAGACGGGTGAGCTTTGATGGGGGAAGTCCACGTTCGGCGGGAGACTTACAGTTCGTTCCCTGGATTAAGAAGGGTCAGCAATGCCAATAGAAGGGAGCTATCGAGACTTACAGTCAATTTCCGTCTTGGCTGCGCCGGAGAGGATGTTCCATAGCACATCGTCCTTTGTAGAATCCCAGGTGACCTGCGCAGGTGGCATCGCATCAGCATCTCAGCCCCGCGACGAAGAGCCATCGGGGGGGACGGCGTCGACGGGGGAAACCTACCGGAGGGGGATCCGTGAACTCGCCCCGGAGGATGGGCAGCCGGACGAAGACTGTGTAGTTAGGGTCAGTCATGCCGTACGTGTGTTCGTCATGCTTGCTGGCGTAGCTCGGGATGGTGACAGCCTTGGGGAGCTTGGAAGGAGCGCGACTGCGGGAACGAGGATGACGGAAGTGGTTTAACTCGTCGTTCCTTATCGGAGCTGCGGCAGCGATAACGGGTGCCGGATGGCACGGCCGCTGACGGCTGGCACCGGTGTGCATGGGGGGCTGGTGCTTGAGCCAATGTTCGGGAACCCGTTGGCTGCGGTTTCGCCCTCACTCTCTCAACCTCTTGCTGACCAAGGATGAACCTACTTCAGAGTCACGCCATGCGATGATGAGTTGTCAGGAAGGTAGCAAAGAATGCCCAATGCCGTCAAAAGCCCGCATCTTCTCGAACGCTCTCTCCATGGCTTCACCCTGAATCACCCAACCCCGCCCAGGAAGCCCCAAACCTTCGCAATAGTTGCGTCTCATCATCTATACTGCATCTTCGTGAGGATTATGGGCCAATGTCATTGGACGACAAGGCGAGGCTTTCCGAGACTGGGTCGCACCCTGTAGACCACGTTTGCCCGTGTGTCTTGAGGCTGAGACGCATGAAGGCCTTTTGATTCAGCCAACACGTTGGTTGGACCGACTTACTTGTGATAGAATGAACTAGTCGTTGGTAGAGAAATCGTACGTTGATAACGCAAGTTCCGCAGGAGCAATTGGGTTCAAGTTTTACTTCAGACTCAGTTTATTCAACTGCGCTGATTAACCGTACAGCAAATGGGCGCTAGACCAACAGGATGACCGTCGAACACAGGCGGAAGGTCTGTCTTGCCAATCAAGAAGGCGCCTTCTCCTGCTGTGGTGATAACAACAACTTTGCAAAGCCGACAAAGAACACAAGAACCTTTCAAGACTTGAGCTGTAAGTTTCGCTCGACGGCTAGACCCACCATAGCAAGTTCAAAGTCTCCAAACTTCCTTGCCAGCCCTATCTGACTCCCGCCAGTCGTCGCCGACCATTGATGACCACCTCAGTGCTCGTGATCCACGTGAATCAATCCGATATGGTGTAGTGGCCAACATGATGCCCTCTCATCTTGTGAGAGGTTAGGCATAGCCCCGAGTTCGATTCTCGGTTTCGGAACATTTTTGACTCATGTTGGAAAGGGAAATGTTCATTTTTGATATCTTTTGCCATCCATCCTATCTGGATGCTGCCTTCCGACATCGAATGCAACCGTTTTGTGAAAATGCCTGAAGAACCCATTCTTGATCGCGTACAAACATGAAAACATGCCATTGACCTTAGCCGCCCCAACGTCCCCCGCCAGTACCCAAATACATCACCAAGAATCTTAACAAGAATCCACACGCAATGGCCTAGATCAAATCTCAAGGGCCTTTCGGAGAGCCGCCTCGTTGCGAGGGGTGAATGAGACAGTGTAGGGCTTGGGCGCAAGCACCAAGTTCCTCTTGTCGTCGACTCCGGTGAGAGGGCTCGAGTCGATGACCTCGGTCGTGGAGATCTTGAAGCTGGCCAGCATGCGCATGAAGGTCAGGTACAGCTCGCGGTTGGCAAGCAGAGTGCCCGCGCACATGCGGTAGCCCATGCCGTAGGTGAACATCGGGGCCTCGGGGTTCTCCAGCCAGCGCTCGGGGCGGAAAACCTCGGGGTCATCCCAGACCTCGGTATCTATAATTGTGTCAGATACTGGAGTTGAAGTGAGCAAGACGAGGAGAGGGAAGCTTACCCATGTTGCAAGCCCAGGAGTTGAGGAACACAACGGTGCCCTTAGGGATGACTTTGCCCTCGAAGACAAAGTCCTTGTTCGTTGCGCGAGGAAGAGAGAGACGGAGGACGGTGAAATATCTATCAAGCGTCAGACTCGAGATTCATCTCAGCTCAGGGGACGGTAGGCTCACCTCAAACTCTCACGGACCAAAGCTCTGATGTAAGGAATAGATTGGTCGTCGTTGGCGTCGCAAAGCGGGTTGTTCACGTCGTAAACCTCCTTAATCGCGTCAAAGGCCTTCTGCTGGATCTCGGGGTGCTGCGCAAGGAAGCCAATCGCCCAAGTCGTAACCGTCGAGAACGTCTCAAACCCAGCGGACAGCATGGTCAAGCTGATCGACACCAGCTCGACATCGTTCAGCTTCGCCTCCTCGTCGAGCATGACGTTCGCCTGGATACAGGGCTCGTAGGTGCCGTTGGCGACCTTCTCCTTGAGGTCGTTGTTGAGCTTGGAGAGGTAGATGTCGCGGCGGCCGCGCATGCCGAGCGCGGCGCGGGTGCCGGCCGAGAAGGGGTTCCAGCGCATGAGGGGGATGTAGTCCTGGAGGTTGTCGGTGACGCTGCGGAAGCGGCTGATGTTGACCTCGACGTCGATGATCTCCTTGAACAGGGGGTCCTCGTGGCTGGGGAAGCGGAAGCCCCAGTTGAGGGTGACGGCCAGGGACAGGCTGAGGCGCTGGACCAGGGGCATGGGGTTCACGGGCAGCTTGCCCGCCTTGCCGTAGTTGAGGGCGTCCTTGAGGAACTCCTTGGTCTCGAGGTCCAGGTGGGGGATGTACGTCTTGATGGCGGGCAGGTTGAGGGCTGAAGCTGCGCCCTTTCTGCGGCGCTTGAGGGACTCATTGTATGGTGAAGTGCCGATGGTCGTGCCAGCGGTGTTGGCCACGATCTGTCACGTCGTAAGCATTGGGGGATCATTTAGTTATGAGGACGATGAGATATACCTTGTGGAAAGTGTAGAGCTCTGGGCGGGATGCAATTGCTTGTGAGTTGTGACCGAGGATGACCTTCGCCGCAGCGGCGCTGTTGATGACCAAAACGGGAATGTTGCCAAGCTGCACTTGGAACACCGAACCAAACTCCTTCGCCCATTCCCTGTACTTCTCCGCAGCGTCATGTCTGACCTGCCACAGGTTTCCAATGAGGGGAAAGCCTTTTGGTCCGTCAAAGTTGGATAACCGCGCCTTGGAGCGGATGAATTCGTTCGCGATCACGTAAACCAAAAATACCAAGCTCAGGCCCTTGGCCATGAACTCGATGGGCCGGTCTGTCGCCTCCCGGGCGAGGATCTGAAGTAGGTCCGCGATGGCCATGGTCTTAGCACTGACGGTGTTGACGAGTGGTCGACGAGTTGGTGCTGAGATGAGATCGTCTTAAGGAGTCTGGATGTTCTGAAGGATGGCCAAGTTTTCACCACCGGCCGACCCGGGGAAATTTATAATATACAATGTTTCATTGGGCGGAAGGTTCGTTCACTCCCACCGGTTCAAGGAAATCTCGAAGTTTGTGTGACATCCCTCCCGTACCGTAGTGTGGTGAGCATGTGGCGGAATTGACGGGTCCAAATTCCGCTTTCCGCGATACTCAATTTCCGCCTAGCATGAGGCTAGGTACGGCAATCTACGGAAGACGGTGTCTGATTCCACCCATAATGTTGATATGGCAAAATGATACCTCTCAGATACTGAATCAAGGAATAATCATTGCTTTGATTTCTTAGTTGCTGGACGACTGCGACTGAAGCGATCGTAAGGAGCCGAACAAAACCACGAACTATGCCATTTCATGTCACCAGTCAAGCTTAGTGGTTGAGACTGCGGTGTTGTCACAGACCATGATGCAAAATCTCACGGCTTCATAAAATGACATGAAGTAAGACATTCTCATAATCTCATTGGGTCAGAATCTCATAACATATCTACAAACAAATGAGAAACATCCAGCATTGATGAGTCGAGAGCGTGCTCTGGCAGATTGTCATCAGGATGTCCCTCCGCGGACTCAAGTGCATCGCCGCAAATGCCAAGTAATGGATATGAGCTCGTAAAGTCTGGCGCACTGTCCATCGCGTTGAAGAAATCGCTCAGCTCCTGTGCCATCTGCACGTCGCTGATGGGCTCCCTTGCCCCGGTGTGCCAGACCTCAGATTCTCCAGCTCTCGAATCCTCCTCAGCGAGATGCGTTGTGTTGTGAGGCGAGATATCGGCGCCGCTTGAAGATGGCGGAGGCGTCGCAACTGCGCTGCGCAGGGCACGGGTCTCTCTATCCTCGTTTGTCTGGGGAGGATTCAAGCCCAATTTCCTCCACGCAAGCCGAAGATCACCAACCATCTTCCACAGTCTGCTTGATACGTAGGACTTGGCGCTGAGACCGCGGATCAGATCTAGCGCGATGTGAAACTCGTCGCGCACTGCGGTGCCGTACTCTGAAGGCGCGAGTGCCACGACCAAGAAGATGACACCAAGAGCAGACACCAAGAAGTGATTGAAGCACATTTGTTGCGTCTGGTAGATGTCCGTGGATTTGTTCAACGAGTTCAGTTTCTGAATGGTGTCCTTGGCGAATCTGATGAGCGATTGGACTTTGGATTTGTTGATCTTGAGGCTCGACGGGGAGTGCAAGATTGGCTGCAGGAGGAGGATCTTCATCTGGTTCGCTCGCAGATGTAACAAAAGCTGGAGCCGTTGAGGGCCTCTTGTTGACCCTGTCCAGTCATTCGACTCCCATTCTGGGCTGAGCTTCAAACTATCTGGGAGCTCTTCATACCACTGGCCAATCAGGTACAGCAGATAGGATATCTCGTCATCCCTCACTGCCCCTGTAGTACGGGCAGAGTTGTATGACGTGGACCAGACTTTGTTGCCGATCTGACTGTAGGCCACCATGGCTTTGAGGTAAGGAACGTCATCATCCTACAAGAATCAGCTTTCATCTTTCCATGTATCAGTCTCTGTAAGGGACTTACCGGCTCTGGCAGGTTTCCATCGACATCGCAATGATGCATGACGAATGGTAGGCCTGCACCGAAGCCCCACCGACGGTCTAATGTATAGACACACCAGAAGAGCCTCAACGCTACCTTCCGCGCCTCTACCTCCTTGAAGATTCTGTTGACTGTGCCTGATTGGTGAAGGCCAATCTCTAAACACCAGCGAGCGGAAACGCCGACCAGCCTCCAGGCTTGCAGGTCATCCCCAGTGAGAAAGCTGTAAATAGCCTACAAACGCGTTAGCATAAGTACAGGAGTCTACATATGATACTTGACTGACCAGAAGAACGAAGAGCATCGTGTTCTTGACGCTCGCTGGTTCCCACAACTTGTCGTGTGATGACTTCCTCACTCCAGTAAAGAGGGCTTTTCCAAGCTGGCTGGATCCTCCTGCTTCAACAATTGATCCCGCTGAAATGACCATCTTGAGCAAGTCCAGGTCCAGGGGATCAATGACGGTGGGACCCGGCATGGCTGTGAACGCGAAGCCATTCTGTGAGCCGCTGGCCATGGCCCTGTACAGGATGCGCACATTCTCGATGATTCGAGTGATGTCAAGGAAAGGGTACTGGATGCCTATCTCGACCTCGTAGAGATTGCAGAGCCTGATGGCTTCTTTCTCATCAATCAGCCATAGAGGGTCGACGGACCCGACACCGAATTCCAGGGGTGTGTGGATGGAAGGGGAAGGCGGTCTGGTTCGATCTGCAGACGATGAGGCACCCTGCTTATCACTATCAGTCATGGCGATGCCCTGCGCACGAAGATGTGTCCGGGCCAGACTGATGTTGAACGTGTAGCTTGCTGACGGCTGGCAGTTGTCCTGGGTTTCAGGGGGCTCAGTCGTGGGCAAGGCTTGATCTGGTCTTGCTGGATTGCTGCCTGGGTCTGTGTAGTCCGGTGAGATCAAGCGAGCACGAGAGGCATTGAGAGTCTCATCGAACTGGGGCGACGAGTGTGCCTGTGAGCTTGACCGTCGGTGGGGAGACTGTTGACGGAGCAGTTCAAGATCGCCCTGCAATGAGGCAACTTGCTCCTTCAAAGACCGAATGGCCTGGGTATCACCATCGCTGCAATCTTCGAGTTAAGACAGAAATCATCCGAGCAGACCGGATGGGGCTGAACTCACGTCCCACTTGCTGGGTTTTCCCTCTGCTTCTTGGAAGCGGGATAAGCACCTTTGGTGTTCAATCAGCATCCATCAAAGCATATCTTGAATAGCATAAGAATATGGTCTTACAGGTCAATGATTGACGTGCACAGCGTAGACAGGGGCTTCTCCCATTGCACTTGCTCTTCCTCTTTCTACATTCAAAGCTGCAGCATCACCATAACAGTCAGCCACAATATGCCAGAAGGGCCACTGTAATGTGGTACCACTGTCAAGGGTGGTCTTACCATGCTTTGGAGATGTACTTCCCCCTGGTCGCACGCGGCTTGGCTGCAGTGGCATTTCCATTTGCGGTGGCTGGAGACCCGGAACCCGGTGCAGCTTCGGAAGTTGGCGGGTCCATGGCGGAAAGATGAAATGAGGAGAAGAGTTCGTAATCCCTTTTGCTTTTTTCTTTCTCCACGTCCTGCAGGCGGTCTTTCTAGGGGTTGTTGTCCGACAAATGTTGGGTGGCACAGATGGGAGGAAGAATGAGCGGAATTGGTGAACCCCCGCGGTTTTGAATGTTGGGCAATGGCATCCTCCGCCGCACACCCCGCATAGAGCACCCCGCAAGATCCACTGTTATCCTCACCGGGGTAGAGATTTCAGGCCGGACAGGGAGGCTAAGGCACTCTGACGTATTGTCCGGCTCAGTGATAGCCGGGTGCTACGTTGGTTACAGCGCTCAGCGGTGAGAACTGGCACCTCTAAGACGGGTCTTTGCTTGCTGGGGGGAAACAGTAAACTGCTTGTACAATTAGGAGGTAGATGCTGTAATTGAGGTCTGTAAGATGTCTCGCCAACTGAGAGGCATTGAACACAATCTTACAGCACCTTCAACTTGTGATTACACGTTCTCCAATCACGATCTCGTGAACTAGCATTATTAGTTCGGATGTCAGCACCGTTCATCCCTGGCAGTTGATCTCGTGAGCCTGTATCACTGGCTCTGAGGCGGGAGGGGTTTGCGGGGCGCGGAAAGACGGAAATTAGGATGTCCGGCACTTAGAGCGGAATTTCCTCTAAAATTCCGCGCAAGCACAGTATGTTTTCGCTACTTAACTGCACTTCACACGGTATCGCAGCCTCTGCCTGCTTGAGAGATCATGGCCGGGCTCAAAGAGGGATTCGTGCCCTTGCAACATCAGTACCGCGCTTAAGTATGAGATAGAAGGCTTTAATTGCTTTCAGTTACGAGAGCGGCTTAACCAGATTGACGAGGGTTCATACGGCGTCTCTCCAGGAACAGGTACGCGTTGCTGAATGCGACATCGGGAAAAGCTTGGAGTCGAGTCTCTTCCACCATGAAAAAAAGTCTACGGCATATAAGATATGAGCTTGATGACAGTAATGCTTTGATGAACTTCTGACGCATCCGGTGGGTGAAACAAAACAAAAGAGAGATAAGTCGTACATGTGGTACTGATTATTATGGTCTACTCCTACCGGCCTTCCCACTGAATGGAGCACAGGATGAACTTCCTTTCAATAACTAATTTGACACTGTATCCAATATTGCAAGTGAGATATGTATAAGACCTCGAACTTTCTAGTCCTCAAACATGGGATAGCCAGTCGTGCGCACGCTTTCTCTTATATCCTACACGTTCCATTGGCGGTTCGAAATAACCCAGCACTCCCAACTCGTTATCAAGATGCGAAGCACAGCAGCATTCACGGTAATATTCGCAGCCTTGGCATTCATTCAGGGTGTGCCGGCGCCACCAGCAATAGCATGGATAGGCGCCGCCGCAACTTTCGGGGTTCTTGCCGGCTCGTCTACCGCGATTATCGCCGTCGGCATCAAGGACGACGAAAAGAGGAAGAAGAAGGAAGAAGATGAGAAAAACAAAGGGAAAGACAGACGTCACCAGTACGCAGTCAACTATGCGCACAGAATGGTGCGAGAAATTGCCGCAGAGATAAAAGCCCGTCGAGCTCAGTCGCTAGAGGAACCCGGCCTGGCTCCTCCTGGGGTGCCTCAGTACAACTGGGATGATTGCTTCAACCAAGCCCGACAAGCAAAAATATCGATCAGAGGTCCTGTTGGTGACCATGGAATCCGAGCTACAGGAGTGCCCCCTGTGTGTATGAATCTGGCCACCATGCTCGGAGGCGCTGTCAACGGCACTGGCATGCCCATTCCCTGCGGTTCGGACTGCATGGACTGGGTGAAGTTGACGCCGGAATACTACGAAGGAGTGAGGAAGATGCTAAACGGCCAGACTCTAAACTTCAAGAAGACCTCTTGAAAAATCTAGACTGCACCGTGGGTGTTGCGAGCGGAACCGCCAAAAGGACATTTAGCGAAAGCGGAATTTGGTCACCTTGCATTGTGTGGCTTCTTCATAGAACCACACAGACTTTTAATTCTATTTGAACTATGGGAAACACACCGTTGCGTAAAATTTCTTACGGGCAAGCTAGTCCGGGAAAAACGACCTGAATGAATACCCAAATAGCAAATTCATGATATGTTGTGGCGTGATTTCCCTCTGGTACAGTCCACATCCATGGATAGTCATGTGCTACCTAATACCTTGGTGCTTAGTGGTCCAACTCTCCAAGATGAGTTCAACTTCATCGTCCAAGGAGTCAACGATATGACTTGGTGGAAATTGCGGGCTCCAACCCAGCTTTCTCCCATGCCCGGGAGTATACGTCGATCTGGTAGAGATTATCAGTTCATGTGATGGTGGAAGGAGGAATGAGCGACCTACTTTCCACCAACTTTGGTTCTTTTGGGCGATTGTAAGGAGGCTATCGCTGCTTTCGAGGCGGCGATGGATGGTGTCGACGTAGTATGGTGACGACATCTTGATGTTGAAGGAGTAATGGGTTGTGGTAGCGTGAAGAGGGAGATGCCTGCCCCCTGCGAGGCGATTCGCGCTCTCTTCATATACCCCCATAGGTGGCCATAGAGGTTTCTCTAGCCCAGGCCATCCTGGCCCTTGGATATTTCCCCGTGAGAGTCATACGGCAGTCAACAAGGTGCGCCTCCAGGCGGCAAACTGCGAAGAAGAAAACTTAGAAGGGAAGAAAGATTCCACCAACTTTGGACACCGCCGACGCCGGCTCTACATTCAAGGCATCGGACATCTTCCTCAATGCTTCATCTGTGACGGGCGCGACTGTGTCATCATCAATGACACACCGTTTCGCCATTGCTTTAGCCACAGCCGCGTAAATGTCATCCCAGCTGGCTGAGCCTGAGGAAGCTAGGTAGTAACCGAACTCCCCATGATCGGGGCTGGAGCCGCTCAAAATGGCTCTGGCCAGCGCGATGTAGAGCGACGTGTTGTCGGATATGTGGCACACCGGCCATGTCTACTCGAATAATTAGCCGGTAGAACAAAAGGCGTTTGGTCCGCGGCGCACCTGTCCTTCAGGCCCAATCCGGTACACGCGTCCTGCCCCTTTCGCTGCGGCGACCACATCCACCGTCTGGATGGAAATCGGATTCCCAAAGCCCAATCCCTTGCCGTCTGGTGATGTTAGTGAACAAGTTGATCTTGAGATATTCAGTACTCACAGACAATACAGGATGAAAAGAGGTACACCCTGACGTCGAACTTCTCGCCGGCATCAATTACTGCGCAATTGGTGGCTATAGCCTTTGAAACTCTCAGCAGGGGGTTTCAGCACTTGGAATAGGAGCAACATACCACCTCCATCTCCTCAACTGGCGCCTTTTGGCCCCTCTGGATGTCATACAGATTGGGATCCGTGTCCAGAAGTGGCCTGTCTGTCGGCGCACCGGCATGCTCAGAGAATTGTTTCGTTCCTGTAGTCTGAAGGCCAGTCAGAATGTAAGTTCAGATGCTCAGCAAAACAAATTACTTGCGTAGACAAAGTGAACTTTTCGCCCAGTTGCTTTCTTGACTTCACCAAGAGCCTTTATGAAGCTGACAGGGCGCTCGGCACGGTAGGCATCAATCAGGTAAAACACCACGGTGATGTCTTTGTCAACGACCAGACTCCTGATATCGCCTTCCTCAAGGTTACATCTGACAGGCTCGGCGCCGTAGAGCGACTTTACCGCGGCAGCTTGCGAGTCGGATCGCACCAGTGCGTACAGCTTGTCATAAACCTCAATGTTTGCATCCGCCCATGATGCAAGTAGCGATCCACCCAGATAGCCTGAGCCGCCAGTGATGAGTACGTTCGTCATGTTCGTCTCGAGAAAAAAGCAGATCAAGTTTAATGAAGCGAAATCCCAAACGCAATTAGCAAATACTGTTGCCCAAGCTATCTTATACCAGAGATACGAGCAGATGCGTCGTGATTGTTAAGCAACTCATTGAAATCAAGATTTGTAATCAGACTTCTAGTTTGATCAGATTTGTTACAACAAATTGGGGGTCGTAGCTTGAAAGAAGATGTCAATGTTGTCGTATTCCCCACAGCACGTCAAGTAGGCTTCTTCGGCTTCTTAGAGGGTAGTGAATAATTGAAGCCATGACTCAGAAAGTAACAGACTGGTAAACTTCGCCAAGATAATAATATCTCTATTAAAATACATGCCAGTTGAAATTGCGTTCTTCAAACGCCAACAATGTCTTTGTCTTGGGCCCAGCGTTACCTCAATTACCTAAACACAGCCAAACCAAGCGACTGAAGTCAACTAGAAAGTATGACTAGTATCACGTACTAGGAATGCGATTATCTAGGTATAGAAGCAGAGAGAAAAGTGCTACAAAACACTATTCAGAACGGAAAGTACTCAAGAAAAGTTCCCTTATCTCTTTCCTAACGCGAAGCAATACTACCTCGAGGCGTCTCTGTCGCGCAAGCCATCGTGAATAGTGAATGTCTCATATTCTTCAAACAATTTATGCAGCTCATCGCAACCCAACGGAGCGGCAAACGACACCTTCAACTTAGTACCGCGCACCTTCCTCTGTCTCTTACTAGAATGCCGCAAGAGAGATCCGACAATAACGACCATGTCCTCTTTACGATCTTCAGGCAACTCGAAAAAGCAAACACCATCAATAAGGCAAAATACCAATGTGTCCTTTGGCAGCGCATCCAAGAGCTTCAAAAAGAGTTTGCAGATAGGCACTACCTCTTGCTCGTGAAGGGTATCCATGATCCTGCATTGAATGAGTACCTGAGGGTCTATGGTATGCCCTGACCGGCTCAGCAACTGAAGAACAGAACTGGTGATCAATACCAGTGGCGATGAGAATGTTTCTCAAATTTACTACATCCAGAAGTCTCGACGAGGTCGGACCTGTTACCAAATCCCACGCAGTTCGCATAACGAAGACACGCCAAGACAGCCTTCAATGGAGAATTCCTCTATAGAGCATGCCGGCAGTGTATATTACCGTGGCAGCATACCAGAAGATC
Source organism: Colletotrichum sp. SAR11_239 (assembly GCA_025328985.1). Classification (NCBI taxonomy): domain Eukaryota; kingdom Fungi; phylum Ascomycota; class Sordariomycetes; order Glomerellales; family Glomerellaceae; genus Colletotrichum; species Colletotrichum sp. SAR11_239. Next base: position 18,141 of record JAKMWZ010000183.1, read on the forward strand.
AGGGCAGTAGAATCACAGTCGACGACCCCTACGTATCGAGATAGAGACTGAATGAACATTGCTCCGAGCATGAGAATCATTGGGCTGTTCAGTGTCAGAACGAAGCAGAGGAAGTTGCAATTTCGGATTCATCCTGAGTATTGTGGGGATTTGACCAAAAAAGAGAGATTACTCACGTGTATCGGCTTTGCAGAAAGATCATGGCAAAATCTTGCTCTCGCTTTTTCGGGAGAGCTGGTGCAATATTAGAGTGGGTCACCTTGTCATCCCTTGAGGGGCCATGAAGTTGGTTCTCCATGGCAGTCGTCCGATTCATGAAGTGATGTGATAATGACAAGGTTGGCCTGAGAGAAGGTTGAGCGTGAAGAGTCCAGTCAGGGAGGTAGCCGGAAACAAGCCAAGTCTTTCGTAATTGATGGAGGGGCTGGTGACCTGCCGGGCGGAGGGCACTCTGTTGTAGTTCATTGAATAAGCATTTAGGCCAAGATATCGGCCGGTTCGGCACGCGATCGTGGCCACTTCAGGGAACCTTTGAACCGCAGATCTGAGGTAAATAATGGGGTTCGTGTACTTAAAAAGTAAGGCAGCGGATATCCGGCAGCAAACTTTTAGACTTTTGTACTTCTACGTCCCAAGCAACAAGAGCCAAGAGATTAGGCTGCCCGGCACAGCTTCCGAGCGTTTCTAATGGGACCTCGTATCTTAGCTTCTGAAGGATGTGATCCCGGTTGCTCCGTAACATGATCCACCCCAGGTGAGAGTTCAGTCCCCGTCCATCCTGCGGCACGGCTACGCCCGATGCGCCAGGGGCTTGACCTCATCGACGGGTAGCCAACCAAATGATCTACAAATCGTAGATGTGAAATTCGAGCGAGTTATTAGTTTGGAAAGTGAAAGACAAAATAAATACATTCTTGATGAGCTTATTCATGTTCTATTTGCTCTCAAGCCGCTTGCTGTAAATCGAGCTCAAAGTTGTGCATGTTAGCTTGACCAAGGATGCCAATTTTTGTGAACTCACCTTGGGAATACAAAGAGCTGCAGAGTTATACCAAATTGGTATGCTATGAATGCATCCCTGAACAGTGTTCCACTGAAAAGGGTCTTTTGATTCTCATAGGCAGGAAACCGTCCTAGAACCTCCCCACTCCACTCACGATCTCGACCCGGAATCAGCCGCAATCGTTTATTCACCTCAAAACGGGAGGAGAGTCACCTTCGTTAGCTCCACAAATTCCCTTGCACCTTCCGTAAATGGCTGTATAGAGCAAAAAAGGAGCTCAACCCTGGGCAGATAGGACTGGAGGCTCGCAATCGTGACATTAGTACTGCAAGACGTATAAAACTAAGACATCGTCTTACAATCAATGTTCTCTCTCTGTCCAAGGTGAAGGGTCTTACTAGCTTCAGTTGGAGACGGATCACACCGCCAACTTCTACTACCGCATCATTCCTGAGCTGAACAGCTTTGGGTTCAATTATGAGAGCGTCGATCTTTGCGGCGGAATGGGCGGCATGTTGTAAGTCAACGCTGGTATTCCCGTACAATTTGTGGACCGTTTGTTTCATGCCGTGTCAACGACGCAGAGAACAGAGAAACTGGCGAACTTCCATGGCAGCGAAGATGCCTCTTACCTTTGTCTATCTACATGCAATTGATGAATGTTGAGGAAGTTTCGAGCCAAACCCAGTAGGGGGTTTCACAGTGGGGAAAAAAGCAGTAAAAGTACCTCGGTCAGTGCTCAGTCCAGTAGCTTTGCAGTATACGTGCCCAAGTGTATCTAGATGAACGAGGAAATAATATCGTCATCTCTACCTCCTGGGTTGGCGTTGCTCTTATTTCAACTTCACTTTCACTATGTTTTGGCCGCTTAATAATCGGGCGATTCGGAATTCCGGGCGTCGTGCATTGACACCATGAGCACCCAAAGAGTGGGCTGTGTTCTTCTTCGACGGACAATCGGAATTGCGAGCCTCCTATTCGACCTCCTCTGTGCCCATGTTGACCTAGATTATTGAGGCGGCCGCCCGGGGACACACGGAGCAACTCCTCGAGTAAAGCTCATGAAGAACTCACATCACAAGATCTTAAGGCTGGCAATTAGCTCCTAACTCCCCGACGAACGCCCAGATCGCATGTGCTGAAGAATGTATTTAACAACGACTCAATTCGAAGGAATATGGAAACCACTGTGTTCAAGGCATTTCCCAAGTTTCCGATTATCATTTGCGATCACCAAAACTCATTGTCTAAATCACTGAAAATATGCATTTGCCATCCGACCACAACATAAATCAAGACGGCTACAAATGGATTGCCAAAGCAGTCGACTCCCTCGACCCTGAAACCGACTACGAACTCATCTGGCGCCTTACATCGAGCTACCACCTCTCAGACTTTGCCAATAACCTCATCTACACCCTCACCTTCCCAAATTTCGTCGTATCGAGCCATGGATCTACACCCGTCTGGCGCTCAGATGGCGGTAAAGTGGTCCACAAAGCCAGCGATCGTGTCGACAGAACGGAGCACTACAATATGGCATGGTGGTACTACGGCCCCAGCGACCAACGCTGTCGAGATGCCGTTGAGAGGATCAACCAACTGCATGCAGGTTTAGCGACCCGATACCCAGAAACCTTCACCCACAACGAAGACTACGTGTACACGCTCACCTTCAGCGCTGTGCTCATGCACCGCCTCCGACTACGTCTCGGGCTCTCGGGATTCACTGAGAAGCAGAAGATTGCGGCCCATCACTTCTGGCGGGACATGATGCCGCTGTTCAAGCTTGAAGGCAACGGCGTGCCAATCACTGGCTTTCCAGACGACTTCGAGGGCTGCATTACGTTCTGCGAGGCCTATGAGAACACCCCTCGCGAATACGATGAGAGAGCGCGCTATGTTGGGCTGTCGATTTTCAACCTATTTGCATATCGGTACTTTCCTCCAGGGCTGCGGTGGTTCGGCATGGCCTTCCCCCGTACGCTGTCGCTACCGACAACGTTGAAGTACTTCCGCATCGAGCCGACCAACACAGTACTTGGAGCGGTCATCGTGTTCATCGTGAGGACAGTCTTTCTCATCTCAGAGGTTTTACTGCCTGATCCTAAAGTACCCTTCTTCGAGCAACTGGAGACCTTACCGGAGGTGGAAGTGAAGAAGCGCAAGGAGGAGAGCAGGACGCTGGATAAATCATACGAGGCATTCATCAAGGAGAAGATGAGCGGCCCAGGGTGCCCATTCAGTGCGAAGATGCAGTAAGAGAGAAGCGTGGAAGCCCAGTCTGCAAGTGCTCGAAACAGCTTCTCTCAAGTCTAATCTATCATGAGCGTTCTTTCTACCCGTGATTCTCCACCAAGGATTGGCTGAAGTCGTTAGACCATAATCTATATCCACTCCTTTGTCACCTCCTTCTTCAGCCAGGCTACCCAGCCCTCGTCGGCCAAAATAGATCTAACTCTTGCTTCTAACCACTCCGTGTTTCCCCAGAATCCCCAAGACGCCTGAAATCGGCACCAATCGACTAACGCCGTCTCCCAGTGGCGGACAAAAACATCCCAATCGTATTCCGATGGGCCCTTTCCTGAAGGTCTCTCCTTCAACAGTGTTTCCCGATACTGTTCCAGCAATGCTTTCTCTCCTTTATCCATCGACAGCTGATCAGGTATATCCTCATCGTGGGTGAGCATCTCAAGAGGCACTGAGCAGGTGAAGAGCTTGGCGAGATCGCAAGTTCCTACGCCTAGTCCCGCGTATTGGAAGTCGAAGAAGGCAACCTTGTCGCCGGCCTGCGTGGTGAACAGGTTCTCAGACTTCACATCGCCATGGATGTAAGATTCGAACGGCCTTCCGGAGGGCGTGAGAAAGTCAGCTACCAACTCGGCGACGGACTTGGAAGAACCGTCGACAGGGTCGCAGAAAGCCGAGTTCCATTCGGAGTAGTCGTCCCGACACAAGGAGCCGTACTCTTTTCGCCTCGTCGCCAGGTAGGTGTATCCCCCGTTCAGCCACAGCTTGGGGTCTGCGGGTGCTTGACCGGAGTCTCTGCGTTTCTGCTCGTCCAGCGGCGGCAGAAGAAACCTGTCCAGATCGTCTGGCAGCGATGCCCACGAACTGCTGTGATACTTAGCGAGCCAGTCTAGCGCAGCTCTGACTTGCAATCGGTTAAGGACCAGTCTCTTCTCGCCCGCGACGGGGAATTGAGGGCGGAGATCGGTGATGATGGTCGCCATCAAGGCCTCCAACTCGTTGGCGCGTGGCTTGCCCACCATGTCTCGCGTCGAAGCAAGGCACTTCGCGACCGCAACATCGTCGCTGAGTTTCGGCGCGATCTCCGAGTAGAAGTACTGCTCGACTTCGTAGCTGAGCATCTTGCGCAGGTGCCCCTCATCCCCAGCTTTGGCGCGGGGCGGCGAGATGAGTTTGATAACGAGGCGATACGACCCTTGCGCGTCCGGCCGCAGCGCCGGCGAGATGGCGCTCGCGTCGAAGTTCCCATTGACAGCGTCACTAGGACGGGCGGTGATGGCGCAGATGTGACCGTAGCCGGCCCACAGCGTCTGGAGCTCGACGATAGAGACGAGGTCAAGGCCCAACCAGGAGAGCATGATCTCTGCGACGCGTCGAGGCTCCTTGAGAGACGCCATGGTGAAGGAAACTGCTGCTGCGGCCAGAACGAGTTGGGTTGAATCGGTGCCGGTGTTCGGGAACGAGGTTGCTGCAACGAACTGGGTGAGGTTGGAGGCAGGGCAGGAGCCTCCGGCGAGCGCCGTGTCCATTTTGAGATTGTTTCCCGGGTGGGTCCGGTGACTTCAGCGGCTCACTCAGTGAGTGGGTTTTCATTCCACAGTGAGCTGGCTCACTCTGAGATTCTCAGTCTCATCTGAATGCCTCACTTTGCTCGGGAATCATGAAAATTTAAATTTTCACCAGCCCCTTTCTCACGGACGAGCATTTGTAGTCATTAATCTTCTTAGGCAAATGCCGAGAAATAAGAAAACAATAACCTAATATCGTACTCAAGCCGTGGCTTACTCCAACTCCTTGGCAGTTTCACTGGATTGACGGACATCTTACCACGGCAGATAGTGGGGCCAGCTGGTAACGGCTGGCTTCTTTATCGTTCGCCACAAGAAAATCGGAGCTTGGACACCATTTTCTCTCACGGCGTCATCGTGAGAAAGACAATCACCTCCCCTACAAGACTCGGAACCTTGACGCAGGTGATCGACGTAAATGAGCTTCAGTGTGTTGAAACAGAGATATCCAATTAATTCACTGACACAGTAAGCAGTCACTCCGGAGGCCATCAGGGTGCCGAAGACCCACCCACGAAGTCGCCATTTAATACTGAGGTTCCTTTTCCGCTTTCTCACACATTCTTCGGATTACACCTGCTCAACTCATTTCTCATACATTGTATTGAACTTCTCTGTCATGGGAAGACTTCAACCTTCTGTCGGCCAGCCGCCGGCGAGCTTCCGCAAAGCTGCCCGGGCTAAGAAGGCCAAGGTCACGCTAAACCAGCTCATTCCATCTCTCCTTCCCACACATCCCCGCGCTCGCAAGGGAATCGACGCCGCAGAGCTCATCATCGAGCCGAAGCCAGCAAAAAAGCAGTCAGAGCCCTCGAAAGACGATTCAACCAGACCTTGTGAAGCAGACTCACCACCAAGCGTTGTTCTTCGCGTGGCGGATACTCTCACCGCAGCTCACTCCCTGACATCTGACCAACCAGGTGAGGGCCGAGTCGCCATTCTCAATATGGCCTCGCCGCTTACGCCTGGCGGTGGATTTATCAACGGAGCGGGGAGCCAGGAGGAGTCACTCTGTATGAGATGTACCTTGCTTCCATCTCTCAAGGATGAATGGTACAGACTTCCAGAGCTTGGTGCGGTCTATACTCCCGATGTCTTGGTCTTCCGGGGAGAGGACTCCGACGAAGTGCTGGAGAAGAAGGAACGCTGGTTCGTTGACTGCATTAGTGCTGCGATGCTGCGGAACCCAGAGACAGACCGAGACGAGGCAACGGGATTCAGTAGCTACGTCAACGACACGGATCGCCAGCTCGTCCTCGAAAAGATGAAGATGGTTCTGCGCATTTGTCAAGCCAAGGGGGTAAAGAAGGTAGTTCTCGGGGCTTGGGGCTGCGGCGCATTTGGCAATCCGGTTGGAGAGGTTGCTTCGGCTTGGAAGAAGGTGCTCCTCCCTCGAAATGACAATAAGGGAAAGAAGAAGGGCAACAAGGAAACTTGGAATGACATTGACAAAGTTGTTTTTGCCATCAAGGATGCTGGTATGGCTGATGCGTTCGAGGCCGCGTTTGGCAAGGGGTTGACGCGGGAAGAAGCCGACGAATCAGGGGATGAGGATGAGAGTGAAGTCGACCCCGAGGAGGCGAATAGGGCTGAGCTCCAAGAGCGTATACGTGAATTGGAAGAACGCATCGAAAAGACCGTGAACCCGCAACTCAAAGAAGGATTAAGGGGGATACTTGCGGGGCTGGAGGGCCAATTGCCTTCAAAGGAGAGAGGGAACGCCGCCGACGAGGTCTCCGAAGAGAAGTCCGAAGAGGAGTCCGAAAAGGAAGAATATTAGCTTACTGAGATGTTTTGTGGAATAATTGCAGAACACCTCCAAAATACAGTACTAGGTGCATGAAGAGTCTCATACCGAGGGCCACGGCCTCCTTCGGTGGCATGCGCAAATCATCTTCCTTCTGGCTCCGTGCTTTCTGAAAGGCCTCGGCTAGCTTACCTCAAACGTCTCAAAAGAATCGAGCGACAAGTTGAATGATCATCCTCTGCTTATGGATACTTCCGTCGGAGTCGGCGGGCAGCTCAAGCGAACAGCAAAATGTCCGATACCCGAATTTCCGAGGCTAAGATCACGAGCATAAGTTGGGCATAGTCATGTCTTCATAAAGAACACAGAATCTCCAAATATTTACGCGTTGAGCAACTTTCTCGTACGAACTTTCCTTGATTGTCCCAAGAAAGCCATTAGAGCCGCGCCTTAAACCGACTCGTTCGGGGGCCGGTATTCTCTCCGGAGCTATTGTGGGTCACATTGCCGAAGCCTTCGGTGCGGCCCCGGCCCCAACTCCGGCCCGAGTGTCGCAACAGGGTTTGCTGGCCGAACGGCGAAATATGAGTGGATCGGTTTCGGCATACAAGACGTTGCGCGAGTAAGGCTCTGTGGACTTCGTCGCTTCAATTACGGTCTTCAGTAAAAGCCGACCATATAGCTGATGCCCAGCCCATGCGTCAGACCAGACTGAAACGCCCAATTGCCTAGGTACTGACCAGAAAGGATTCGACTCTTCGGCAAACTTTTCAGCAATTAGCTCCTCCCGCTTCCAGACGACTGCCATCCGAACTTCCTCCCTCTCCCGCGCGCATCTCCTTCGTAAACCTCTCACGATGGCGACCGCCCCGACGACCTTTCCTCAGTTCTCGAGCCTCCCCACGGAGCTCCGCCGTTCTATCTGGGAAGAAGCGGTGGCTGGCCCATCAATGCATGTCGTTGATGTTTGCTTTCCATCGCGTCGAGGTAATAGCCGCAGCAGACGTGCTTTTCAGGGGTTAACCCTTGCAGCCAATCATCACCCTCCGCGAGAAGCCTCTTCTTGGAGCAGGCATGAGTACATCGCATTCCTCGACAGTGTACCAAGCATCCAAGATGAAGACAGCCGGCCGACAATGACATGGCCGCGCCGCAGTACGCGAGACCCTAGTATGTATCTTCACAGAAGGTTTCAGCGCCAGGCCTGTCATGAGGCGGCATCGGTGTCGTCTCTCAAAGCCGCAAACATCAACACCGTCTACTTCCCTGGCCAAGCCAGAAAGTTCGAGTATGACAACGACCGAGACGTGCTGCATCTTCGTTTTTCCAGCCAGTACCACGCCGAGTATGTCGAGCAGACGAGTTCATCGCACGGCAGTCCCCATTTCAGCAGTATAGCCGAAGCTCTTGAGGCTCACTGGAGTACAGAGATGGCGCTCACTGTGTGGCAGGCACGACGCATAGCTATCGATGTCAGAGAGACATCGATGCCCTTGAGTCTAGTCGAGATTGAGTATTTGGCATCTTGTATTCAGAAAGGCTTGGAATGCATTTACCTGATAGACGATGCTGAGGGAGAGGGTAGTAAGAATGGACCAGAGCATCTCAATGCGTCGAGTCTCCAACAGAGAGGGAGGCTTTATCGCTTACTGCATAGCAGACAGCTGAAGCAAAACGTCGCAAGAGAGCCCGACGTTTTTCAGGGCGTCGGGAAAACGTACCGAGAGGTCTTCGATTTCGAGAAACTTGGATGGACTGAGGCTCATCCTGCATTTGGCTTTGCATGTCGCCTCTCCGCGTCAATTGATGCACAGCAGTACGACGGTGGCGAGGAAGTCTTTAAAGGAGTCAGGGTATTACTAGCAGAAGATAACTTTGTATAGCACCTTAGAGAGCGTGCGTTGCAAGATACTCATGAGTCCAGCAAGGGTCAATGAAGAGATCACTTAGCTCCTTAAGTTTATGCTACTTAGTCTCATTTCACCAATTTCACGGTCAGGAATTGCGTCCCTGCATGTTTTACTCAAGATGCATATGCCCTTCCCAAGACGATAATTGGAAGAGTGACATGAGCGACGAATGTGAGTCGCGTGGATCACCAAAGTCCAAATACCAGCTCAGAGTTGACAAGAGCTCATGTAGTATTGGCTGCATGGGTATGGCTCACAGAAATGAATTTAATGGTTAGCTTCATTGCTTTTGTTGGGCCAATACGTCTATTTCACGACACTGAAGGTTGCTTCAATAACTAAGGTACCTATGTATACGTGATTGGTAGACGACCAAGGCTGAGCTGAACCACAGGCTTCTAGACCTTGTTGCCGATTCATTTAGATGCTTTCGCCGCTCCGGCGTCCTTCTTCCTGACATCATAAAAACCCAAACCCCAAGTAGAAAAGAACATGGCTACAGAGAGGCCCGTGGTGATATACATGGTTTTCTGGAAAGCGACGGCCCATGCCTTTACCACGTTGGGCAGGTCAGCAGCAGACACCTGGCTCCTGAAAGCGGTCGCTCCCGCTGTGAGAACGGCTTTTGGGTTCACGTTAGGCGCATGTATCTGAATCTGGTTGACGACGGTGTTATCGAAAACCGTGTTGCCAATACTGATGAGCACCGCACCGCCGAGTCCTTGTACGAAAACAAGGATGGTGAGGGCGATGGCCACCAGTGTTGGCGGAAGCGCCGTTTGAACAGCGACGATAGCCTGGCTCAGAAGTAAGCGATCTAAACCTTTGAAGTCGTGCTGTAGAACCTACCATCTGCAGTCCTAGACCTCTGCCGCATCCGTATAGAATCTGATAACCAATCCATTTTCCCGCACTTGTATCGGTAGACCAGGTAGTTATCAGACCTGCACCAATTGAGGTCAGAATGGCCGCAAATACTGCCCACGGGAGGTAGTAGCCCAGTTTGGAAACTGCTTCCTGTCAACCCATTGTTCTCTAAGAGTTCTGAACTGTTGATCCTCACCCATCATGCCTGAGAGAAGAGTCATGACAATGGACCCGATGATACTTGGCAACATATGGATGCCGCTCTCCATAGGGCTGTCGCCAAGAATACTCTGGAAGTAAATAGGGATGAAGTAAGTCGCAATATACGTGATTCCAAACAAGCAGGTATTCATTGCGGCTCCACATGCCACGACCTTATTCTTAAACATCTCGAGCGGCATGAGAGCATTCGCGCCGGCTCGGTATTCCCACCCCATGAACAGAATGGTGGCTCCGGCAAAACCGCAGAAGAGCCCAATCACGATGGCGCTGCTCCAGGGGTATTCAGCACCACCGTAGTGTAGCGCTAGAAGGAGCTGGACGATGGCTCCAATCAGAATCCCTGAGCCTACAACATCGAACTTCTTCAGGATGTTGCGGTCGGTGAGCACCGCCGTGAACTTTGGCTTAGCCATCTGCTCAGGAATGTAGACCAATGCAAGCAGAATGCAAGCAAAACCTCCGATAGGAAGATTAATCCAGAAGCCTGTGATGTTGGTCAGAACCTGGTGGTCCTAGAGACGGGCACTGCTTGATACTTACACCAGCGCCAATTGGTGTACTGTGTTAGCGAGCCACCAATGAGCGGGCCTGCAATCAGGCCGATTTGCGAGATCGCAAGCATGATGCCCATCATAGCGGGCCGCTGTTGAGCAGATACCATGCCGTAAATGATGATCATGGAGCCATTGAAAAGGCCGGAAGCACCAATGCCAGCCACTGTTCGGCCCGCAATAAACTGAACTGATGATTGCGAGAGGGCGCAGATCAGTGAGCCAACCTCGAATATGACTAGGAACACGATGTATGTCCACTATTCATGTGAGCGCTGCTATGTAACAGTAGGGTACAACATCCCTCACCTTATTGCTGAAGTAAGTGAAGAACTTGCCGGTCAAAGGCTGCAAAGCCGACCTTTGGTGTGTGAGCAACAACGCCTAGTGGTTTGCCCAACATGATGTTGCGGGTGACTTACACAGCTAATTGATATGAACTCACGTACCAGCCAATATCTTTGACGGAGTGAAACTCGTTGGTAATAGTGGGAGTTGCCTGTGTGCATTGTTAGCTACATACCAGTTGCTTAGAAGCTGTCTGTATTTACGTACCGTTGAGAGGATTGCGTTGTCTAGATTAATCAATATGGCGCTGAGATTGAGGGCTGCCATTGCGAATAACAGCTTGTAGCCTGTGACGTGCTTCGGCCCCTCGTCGACATCTTCTAGGCGGTTTTGCAGTTCCTTATCCGCAGTCCCAGAATCATCGCCCGAAGTTGGCTCGATGTCTTCATTTCCGATGAATTTGGTGTCTTCTGTAAAAGAGCCACGTGACTCTAGCACATTGGGTGTGATATCACTGTTTTTGGGCTCCATTAGCTTTGAGGCGAACGATGAGATCCTGCGAGATGGATCTACAAAAATGGTGAGAACGGGTGGCTAGGCTGTGAGGGTTCAGTAGTGCAGTAGTACAGAACACCACAGCGCATCGTTAAAGTGGTAATACAGGCTTAATGTGCAGGCCTTAAGTCACCGAACATTCAAATCTTCGGGGATTAGATGCCCTGGAATCGGTACACATCGCTTAAGGTTTTGACCGACTCAGCAGGTGGTATCACTCTGTCTCGCGTGCCGCCGTACTGTCGATCATCATTGCAGAGTTCAGCATCCTCTGAAGGAAGGTACATGCCCTGGATAACATTACTTGTTCTAGAAGTCCCTTTGCCATGTGCAATTCATGCCCAGAGTCTATAGCCTCGAACCTACTGCACGGCGGTATCTTATAATACGGCACAAACAAGCTTATCCCGTCGGGTGTGCCAGCCGGCGGGTGTGCGAACAAGCTGCCATGAGGAAAGTCAATACTTCCCGCACTCACGATGGAAAGTTGAGCTTGAATCGCATAGAAAGAGCTATCCTCGCCGAGAGCCAGCCGAAGATCAGTTGGTTTTCTGTTGCATATATCTTGACAGTAATCTTGCACACAATCGGCGCGGTAATCTGCATTAACCGCCGTTGAAGGCTCCCAAACGGGAACAAGACCACACTGTACTCGGACCGCTTGGGCCGGTTGACGCCGCCGGTGATTTCTAGTACCCCCTTGTGCCCCTGTTTGGCAAGTCTACGTTGAATTCAGCATCGCTCAGATGTGAATAGCAGTAGCAAGAAGACTAGGGCATGAGCACATGTAGAAAGATGCGCCGAGCTATTCCATTCTGTTATGTATGAAGCATCCTCCGGCACAGGAACGGTTCCCTCCACCCTGCCGTGAATTTGCCGTGAACTACAGTACCCCAAATCCTCGGTGAGTCAGCCACCGCCACCACTTCACCCAGTTTGCATTTTGGTTCCCAGCCGTTTGTAGTTTGTAGCTTGTATCATGTGTCAACTAGTGCACAGCGGAAACCTTCAGCAGAGCATCAGTGCATATTCTGGAAGTTATCCGCGCATGCCACCTCAGGCTTTCCGGGGTTCGTTTGATCTTAGTGTTAGTACCTGTACAGAGGAACCTTAACCATGATCGGACTCGCTTCAGTAGCCACCGAGAAGTCTCCTGGCCGACCTACCCCTCACTGAGGGGAGCGGGGAAACACAGCTTAGGGGACCTGAGTCGGAGCTGGGGGAGTGTCGGTCCAGCAGTTGAATCGCGAGCAGCTTGTCGTGAGCAGAGAATTCGTGGTTCGCAGCACCACGTGCGTACCACGATGAAGAAGAATAGGGCCGATTTCTACATTGCTTCTCATCACGTCAGACGGGCAAACGGTTGTTGGAACAAGCTTCGATTTTTCTGCTCAATGCAGCATGCCGTTTAAACGTGCTTCGCCATCTTTGTTTGCTCTCGCTAATAAATCATGACAAAATTGTCAGCGCTCGACATCGATTGCGATGTCCCAGCTGCCCCCGTAGCAATCCAAGTTCTTCCCGAAACGCAGCAGCAGCACTTTCCATAGCTCTATTGTTGTCCTTGAACTCTCCCCAAAACACGCACCTGTCCGTTTCGCTGCCGGACAAAATCGCATCCAACGTCGGCTCGGTCTCTTCTGAGCTTGGCTGACGACCGCGGGGCTGGATTTGCTTTGGGGCATCCAGGCCCCCGGAACCGACACTAATGTAGTGCTTTTCTGGGACGCCAAGCTGCACGCCAAGTGTGTTGAGCTTGTGCGTGACAACCTGCATCAGCACCAAGATCTTGAGGTCGTCATCCCCATCAAGAATCACGTCTTCCACTCGCAGGTCGTAGAGAAGCTCTGCGATGTTTTCTCCGCTTTGTAGACCAGAATAGACAGCAGCAAAGATCTGGCGAAATGCCTGGAAGATCTTGGCGTAACACGAGAGTAACAGCAACTTCGTCGGTCCGTCGAGAGCTAGCGGGGCTGTTCCGGATCCAGTGCGATCGTGTTTGGTGACGAGATTACTCAACGTCTGTGTATGTTGCAGGATATTTCGCAAGGTTGCCGTCGATCTGCCTTTCGCTCCTCCTGGAGAAGTCTCGGCTTTTTGCACAGGATTTGACGGGACCAGCTCGAATAGACACGAAGTAAGGCTAGCCACCTCACATGTCAAGGCCGCATTGAATGAGCTTTCCAGCGGCGGGGGCGGGTCACACTGCTGCTCCTCGATTGGCGGCTCTGGTTCTTTTGGTGGAGGTTCCGAATTGTCAGATGAGGACTCGAGAGATTCACCTGAGCTGCTTTGCTCCGATACTGAGTTGACAGAATTTGAGCCGTCGGAGCTCCAAGCCATCCAGTCCGTGGAAAGGTCAGATGCGAAGAAGTTCATCAGCTCTCCGTCATGAGCCAAGACCCCAGATAGTGGCGGACTCTCCAAGCCGGACGCCATCTACATCAATCAGTATCGAATGAGGGCCGAGGAGTTAGGGAAGTGCACCCAGTGCTTCTACTGACCATTGCAGGATCTATTGGGGTGAGTCCTGTGTGATTCTCTTCCCATGAACCTCGCCTATCGCATGGTTCTTGCCACAGCGCCGGCGGAATGAACGAAATTCCCCTCGGATCGACCAGATGAAGTGAAGCTGACCCTGCCCTCCCCGCTCGCGATCTCGGCGGGCGACCAACGCGACGAGAATGATTCTTTCTGCATTGAACTCCTTTACGACTGCATCTCTCGCATGATGGATTCGGGCCCCCGGCGGCAGGCCAGTCGCATCGTAACTTCTGTGCTCGACATCGCTCGCAGGCTAGGCTGTTCGTGCGTTTGGAAGGATCGGTGGAAGACATGGCGGTGAGGTGCTGTAGTTTAGTTCGTGTCTTTCGGCCGGATACGAGCAAGCTTCACGTTGGCTTCAATGTGACATGAGGAGGCGAAAGTGTACGCCAGATGACATGAGAGTAAATGCGCTAGCGAAAAAGAAGAATCCGAGGATGTCGGGCCATATACGATAATTAGACGTCCGCTGCACAGTGAGTTCAATGCTTGAGCTCGAAATCGGTAAAGTATGCGCTACTATCAGATCTAAGAAAAGATACTAATGCGACGATGTCTGCCCATCATCACATGGGTACGATACTCACTCAGAAGGTACTCGGTCCCGGCATGTCAGTAGTTGCATGCGGGTGCTCAAAGCTGACTCGTGATAAGGTTAAGCGATCATTAATCTTCAAAAAGACAGCCAGCATCAACTGTAGCTGGCGAACTCTAATAACCTGTAGGACGCTGTCAACGACAGAAGGTGAAGCGGAGGATACCGAAGTGTCAGCACTATGCAGGAGAGATGCCCCCAGATGAGGGGTAGCTACATGTATTGAGAGGAGCATCTTGTGGCCCTGACTCCCCGTGTCATGAAAGAACATGTTCTGGGTTACGCCTGAGGGCATATCCACGGTAGGGATACTGTGCGAAGGATGCCCCTCAAAAGCAGTAAGGATTACGTACAGCAGAAACTCCCTCAAACTTTGAAGGCGACTTGCGTTGCAACGGGACGCTGGCATCCTAGGTAGAGCTAGGTGAGGGCAGCGAGCAAAGCCTTGTTAACCCCAGCCCAGACCCTTAAGCCCCGTCTTTATTGCCACGGGAAAGGTGGGAGTTCCATGGAACACACGGCACTTTTCGTTATCCGCGTTCAGCCTCAGAAAGACGGAGCTCAGGCCACCGGGGGAGATACCGGTACTCGGACAGATACTCGGGTTGCGGAGCGTGGGGGATTTCCGGGGGTCGCGACATGCCCCTTCGCGATCATAACATCGTATCAGGGAGAAAGTAAGTCGCGGTTCCACTGTAAGCAAACAAGCTTTGTGGCAACATACGATTCCAGAGATCTCCTTGGTCGAAAGACTCAATCGATTTGTTTAACTACGGACCGACCTCTCAGCATGTAACAAACACCTGATTGCAACGTCAAGGGACATGGTCCAAGTTGCCAGCTCACGTTGCTGACAGCTAGCACAACCGAAGCTTATGCTTTCGCGTTCCGAACTCTATTGTCACAACTGACTCGCTGACCTCGCCGAATATCAGCCAACGCTCATCCCATTACTGGGTTAATTACATGGCAAGGCTGTCCACACCACACCCAGTACCATGCAGCTGGTAAAAGGTTCTCCTGTTAAACTTCATGTTTCGTTGCTGCGAAGGCATCTACCCCTTTCAAAAGAGAGAAAACTACTCAAAGCAGTATTTTGTGGTGGCGGAAAATCCAAACCGATATCGAATCGCTTCATAATGAAGACTAGAACCCCAAATCAGCCAGCCAGGTCTCTGCACGCGCCTTCATTTGACCCATCATTCCAACACCATAGACCAGCCAGATCTTCCACCTTGCGAGTTCTTCCGGGAACTCCGCTTCTTCGGAAAAGGCACTTCCTAAGTATTGACACCCCCCGGTTGCACCTCCAAATACTCTATTTGTGAATACCGCCAGACCTGTATCTCGGCCGAATGGCATTTGTACCTGAACATATTGGTGTTCCAGCTCGAAGCGCCATTGCTTGCCGGCTGATGAAAACTCAACGATATGACCGGTCGAGCGTCCAGCAACTGAAGCACGAGCCCCACGTCCATGCTGAGTTGCCAAGACTTTTACATAGTCTCCCTCCGGCGGTTCATTAATAGGCGGTCCGCTGGCTTGTGTCGAGACGAGCTTCTGTCCATTTTTGAACAATATAGCCGTGTAGTGAGGGGTCCTGCCGCCGACTCTCGACGTGGGCTCCCAGTAGAAGAACGAGTACGGACCGGCAGTTCCGCGGATAATGCGGAAGCCCCAGATGATCTTGAACCAGTTGTCAATGGCCCACAGGTGAAAATGGCCGCCCATCCCGGAGTACGACACGGGCCCACTCCGGCGTCCCTTGATGGTCAAGTTACCCCGGACCTGGGCAGCAGGGACGGTGCCATGCATGTGGAGCCCCGCCGCCACCTGTGTTGAGCTTCGCGGCGACGCGTGTAATGTTCCGTCGGGGAAATGGCCCGGGGCCGAGCCGGCGAGGAGGAAGCTTCCGTGGAACTTGGGCGTCCTCACGGAAAAGGTGGTACTGGCTCCAATTTCCGTTTCTCTGGGGACGCGAAATTCGAATGAGTGGCTGTCAGACGTCCAAGTGCTGGCCACGAAATCTTCGCAGTCGTAGATGGAGGATTCGTCGACAAAAGCAAGCTCTTGGATCTTGGTGCCGTCTGCCAGCAAGGCGTAGAACTCAACATGAAGATTGCCTTGCCCGAAGAACGAATAGGAGGCATCTCGACCGAGAGAGAGGAAAATACCACTCGACCCGTTGTCAGACACACTATCAAAGACCCACTGCTCCCAGGAAGTTGAGTTGATGCCAGACAACTTGCCAATGGTGGGGTGCTCATCGTGCTTCCGTGGGCCAAAGTGCACATCTCCCGCTACCATCTCATGAGACCCAATTCGGTGCTCTTTGCATCCTTGTTTCCAATCTTGTGATTGGCTTTGGGATATCCCGCGGGAATCGTTGCTGGTATCATCGGCCAGGTGCTTCTGCTCTTGGAATCTGGATTCCGTCGATACGGTTGTGACAGCCTCGAAGAGGATCAGACCCCACAGCTTCAAACGAACCATCGTCTCAACGTTTCGAGCTTGAGTTACGACGTATTAAAATGACTCATTCGAACTTTAAACGGCATTTGAAGAAAGCGGTGAGAATAACAGAGAGTAACAGATGACTAGGGGACACGCAACAAAGGGTTGGAACATTAGAACAGGTCTTCCAATTGATATAACCCATACGGATTGGAAAACACTACAGCTGATGGGGCCAGCAGTAACTCTAATTCAATGTCATAGCCAGAGTTTTAGGCTACATGTGGGCCACTTATTCGAACGGCCATACCGATCCAATAGGCCGCTGCATCCCGACCCCTCGGCCTCCAGACTGAAAGCCCCTGAGACTATAGCTACTCAACACATGATTGGAGGCTGAGAAGGTCACCCCTAATCGGCAATTATCATTAGTCGGATGTTTAGTACGAGAAATCTCGGGCCCGAATGCGACTGAGCAGCGCCACCCGAATAGTCTCGTGTTAGCCGACGTTACACTGCTTCAAGCAGTGAGTTGCTTCGATGTTATGAGTTTATGAGGACTAGGTGCAACAGGCATTGGTATTCAGGAGCTAATCACAGCATTTATCCAATTTCTATCTTCGAGCATCTGATCTCTCACGCAATGGGCTCACTTGGTGTTCCGAACTTGCCCGAAAGGCAACGCGCCATCATCCAAGCTCAAAGCTCACCCGGAAAGCTGGTTCTTACCTCTGATCGACTTGTACCTAAGCCAGCATCCGATGAAATTTTGGTTCGCGTCCATGCGGTTGCGGCTAATCCATCAGATTGGAAAATGTCCACGCAGTTTCCGTGCCCCGGGGCCGGATGCGGCATGGATTTTTCCGGAGTGGTGGTAGCGACCGGTCCCGGGCTTGATCCGGAATTAGGCATTGGAGTTGGTGATGCGGTTGCTGGAGCGGTTCACGGAGCCAATCCCATAGATCCTCAAGCCGGCTCATTTGCAGAGTATACTTGTGCTTTTGCAGACCTCACGTGGAAAGTCCCTCGGTCATTGTCCTTGACAGATGCTGCGGCAATCGGAGGCTGCTGTGTGGCTACGGTCGGGCTTGCCCTCTTCGCTGAGGATGCTCTGGGGCTCAAATTCGAGTTGAACCAGTCTTTTGAGAACTCCAAGCCACCTTTCGTGTTGATTTATGGAGGAAGTACTGCTTCAGGAACTATGGCGATCCAACTAGCTAAACTGTGAGTCAACGAATCTAAGGCTTCCTGTTGAAATTAATGGCTGATTATGTCTTGCCCATCTAGCTGTGGCTTTCGTGTGATCGCAACCTGCTCACCGAAGAATGCGAACATGGTGTTATCATACGGAGCAGAGCACACATTTGACTACAATAGCGCATATTGTGCAGCTGACATACGTTCTTACACCAAAAGTACACTTCACTATGTCTTGGATACCATCGTGGACCCAAAGTCTATCGTAGTCGCGGACAAGGCCATGGGACGTTCTGGTGGTCGATACGCTGGGCTTGAGGCTCTGCCTGAAGACGTGCTTGATGGCACTGGCAGCACTCGAAAGACGATCAAGTGGACGTATGTCATGGGTACCAGCATGATCGGCAGAGAGGAGGGTCTTACGGGACCCTATTACAGCAAGCCACGGCCCGAGAAGCGTGCTTTTGGAAAGTGGTGGTTCCGTACTGTTGTACAAGAACTCATGGACAAAGGGTTACTGAAGCCCCATCCAGTGAAGCTGATGGACGGGGGGTTAGAGGCTGTTCCTAGAGGAGTAAAGCTGTTGCAAGAGAAGGCGGTGAGTGGTGGAAAGTTGGTATACACAATTCAGTAGAGTATCAAAACGAGCATTACAGTCAGCCTGCAGCAACTTTTCTTTCAATAGTCTGCGAATCTTCTTGGGCTAAAGGGTTGTACAATCTCTGTGACGGGGACCTGGCACGGCATTTTTTCATTCAAACAAATTCTTAACTCCATCCGATCAATTGATGTGAAGTAGCTATGTTTCAAGAAAAGAAAATGATGTGAAATGCATGATATCATAAGAAACTGCAAAATCTCATCTAGAGGGCCTATTAATCCCCAATTGCTTGTCGAGAAATGCGAAGGTTTTGGTCGCGAGCGAGTTCCACGCCCCTACTTTGCCTGTCAAGGCACCCTCCCCCACAGTGTCTGGGATCCAAACCTCCTTCTTCTCAAGAGGGACATGAACGAGCTCATCCATAATGCGTTGCGTGCTAGCATCGGGGAGTTGATAGATGGCTTGAGATGCTCCTGTAACCAAGACAGGACATCTTACCTGCGACAAGATGGTTGCCCCACCTCTTTCTTCATCCACGTCCTTGTCTTTGAAGTCATCATCAGGTCGCCATCGCAGAGAGTATCTCTTGAATTCTCGAACAACATCCGCCGGCTTTCTCTGACCCATCACATGCATTGTCGTGGTAAACTCCCATTTGGTAGGGAAATCCAGCGACATATGAGAGTTGCATGACCAGTCAAAGAAGCCGTCTGAGATCCAGCCGCTGAGCCACATGCGCACATACCAGCCCGGCAGTCTTGTCATGGCCAGCTCCCACATATCGTAGAGTGGGTCAGCTGAGATGCAGGCCGCAACACGGGATGGCTCAGCGGCGGCCGTTCTCAGAGCGATGTATCCGCCCATAGAAATGCCTGCTACACAGACGCGGTCAAGGTCCAGATTGGCATCAGGACGCTCCTTAGCCAGAGCCCAGATTCCATCAAGAACACACGAGAGAACCTTTTCGTAGTCAGGTCTCATTGGTTCACCATCGCGCTTCAATGTGAGACCTTGCCCGGGACCATCGAAGTTGAGAACAGCATAGCCGAGCTCTGGGCCCAGCGTGCCGAAGACAAAATACAGTTCTTCCATGGTTGAGTCTGCGCCACCGCAGTTGATGAGGAGAGGTGTCTTCTGCTCATTTCTCAATCTCTTTGCCTCCGGGGGCAGGAACAGGCGGCCTGGAATGTCGATGTTGCCGAAGTGAAATGTCATGTTAAGAACTCTGCCTTCCATGAACTCAGTGGCTTTCTCAAAGTGCTCTGCACTGAGCTCGCCACATTTCAAGACGCGGCGGTCCAGCGCTGGAAGCATGTATGGGGCAGCTCGGTAGTAATTGGCAGCCCTTAGGTAGGCGGCTTTGGCTAGAGGCGCCAGGCCCTGGCGACTGGCATCCGTAGCGGCCTGGCTTGCCCTGCTTGCCTGCTTCCACCAGGCGCGATACCAGCTTTCTGGGTCATGTTTCTTGATCTCGCCTACTGCCTCAAGAAACTCGGCAACATCGCACCCTCCGGCGGCAGTTGTCCCAAGGATGCGTGTAAGCTCAAAGTTGTAAAAGGAAGAAGAGAAGAAGTGATGCATTATAGCATTCGATGGTTGTTCGTTGAAGTTTAGAGAGTTTCGAGCACCTGCCATCGATAAGTGCAAAGGCTTTTCGTCAGAGTTGATATCAAAGGGTGGATGCTTTCAACACGCAAAGGGTAGAAGCAACTATCATTCCCGGACACATAAGATTCATACAGGCAGGGAACTTACTGCAACTCAGATCTGAACAGTTCTGAGGCAGATTTCATGGCCAAACCGCATGTCACTGTCACTTCTGGGGAGTGCAACTTTGGCCGAACTGGCTGGGGTTGTTCGGAGTGACCGGTCGGAGGTTGGATGGCTCTCGGAAATTTCCCAGAACACACTTCTGACAGGATCAGAACCACCGGATTTCGCATGACTCGACGCTTGGCAGCTACAAAGTCACAGAACAGCTTGCATTATCTGCGGACCGAATTAATATACGACCGCACAATTCCGAAGAATCGTCGGGGCTGTGTTGAGACTCTCGTGGACACTGACCCCGTTACCACGACAACACCCTGTGCCCGAGACACGACAGAAACCGTTGCCAAACCGGTTGTTTTCCTTCACGGCTGAGACACATTTGTGACAGCTTCACTTGTACGCATCCAGTATTGTACAGACTTTCCATTTTTTTGGAGATACAGCCAAGATGGCAGTGGCATTCATCCACGTTGCCCCGTTGATCACTTCTTCGGCGTTGTTAGTGCTCCTCGATTTCATCATGGGATATTGAAAAGGGTCACTGATGACAATGTGAAACAGTTTGATGGGGTCCTTTGCCCAAGGAGTTGCTTTCAGGAGCTTTCAGAACCCAAAGTTAGGGTCAAAAGCTCGTCGCGAAGTCTTCCTTCACTGGGTAGAAATATTCGCTGGTTTTGCTTGGTCCATGGCTTTGGTGTTCATGTTCAACGTTACCTTTATTGGTCTCAACCTCTATCTGGATCCTCCGTCTGGCTTGCAACACGGAGGTGCCCCTCGCTGGCTTTGGGCTGCCGCACTGCTATGTAGCATGGGACACCCCAGGCCTCGCGAAGTTACGGCAGCTTTGATGCGTATTAGCAGAGGTGGTGATCAGTCGTACAGTGCAGAGAAGGTGGACTACTTCTTACAAGGATATCGTCGAGTCAACCTAGAGCATCTCTTCCTCACAGATGGTCCCAGCTGGATCTTCACTGTGGCAGCGGTTACCAAGAACCTGGGCGTTTGTTGGGGATGCCATTCTCAAAAGGCTTCTTTGGCGCTTGGAATAGTTGCCTTGATCATAAGCTGCTATGTTAGTGTCAGGGGGATCTTGCGGTCAAAATCAAAGACTTGAATATAATCAATAGATTCCAATCGTTGATTCTGTCACCAACTTCGTCAGCTATAGAACTCGGATGTACGCGAATGTGTTTAGATCAGTATTTAAAGGCCTTGAAAAATAAAGAAGACAACGACGAAGAGGAAGAAAATACTGTTCGTGCGCGAATGAAAGGGATAATACTGTCAATGATGGCTGTTAGACTAGGTCACATCACAGTTATTGACTTTTTCATAATGCTGCTCTTTTTGAGAGCAGGTACATTGAACACCGATGAAGCGAAGCAAACGAGGCATGCAGAGGTGACGCCTATATTATCTATCTCAAGTAGTGCGTGTATATCTTACTCGCAGGTCGGGTAGAACCCATAGAGCCTGAAACTTGCGTTCTCTATCCCAGTCAAACCTGGTATTATTGACCAGTTCCCAAGTGTATTCATATGCAAGACGCGCCAGTAGTAGCTTCAACTCGGTGTAGGCCAAGTTGATTCCCAAGCATACCCGGGGGCCAAGCGAGAATGGTTGCGACGCTTCCTTCAAGTCGTTACAAAACAATGGGTCAAAGTAGTCGTGAGATGCTGGAAGCCACCTCTCAGGATGGAACTCTTCAGGCTCAAAAAAGTAGTCGGGCCGGCGAGTGATACTCCAACCACTGGTCGAAACGACAGTCTGAATCATGATAATCCGTTAGCCAGGCACAAACTTATGATATCAGGTTACGCACCCCTTTGGGAACGAAGTTTCCATCAACTTCTGCGCCAGGGCTTTCGCGAGGCAACCCAAATGTCAACGGCGGCATGATTCTCATGGTCTCCTCGATACATGCGCTGAGATAAGGCAACTGATGTACGGTGGTGCCGTTCATCTCAGACGGATCTGAGAACTTCTCCCGTAATTCTTTCTGCAGACGTTTCATCTTTTCTGGTCTCCTTGCAAGATAGTATGATGCAGCAGTAGCGGTCACTGCCGTGGTATCAAACCCTGCCGCGATGAGTACACCAGCCTGGTTTCCAAGCCACTCTTCAGACGCCACTTGCAGGAAGTTGTCAGGCTTCTCCTTCAAAAGGAAGCTGAACAAATCCCGCTTTTGCTCATGAGATGGCCTGGACAGCCTCTTTCGTGTCATTGAAGTCTGGTATTTGAAGAAGCGGATGAATTGGCCGATGGAGCTCCAAGGCACAACGAGCGGTAGCGTGAGCCATAGTATTGGAAGACGAGGTGCAATTTGCACAATACTCATGAAGTAGATAGCACCATGAATTGTGCTAATCCATGGATGTGTTGTGCCTTGAGAATGATAGTGAGCATTTGGTCTGGTATTCAAGCAAAGTTGCTGGTAGTTGGGAGGCAATTACCTGTTCCGAGTGCGCCAAATGCTTCTCCTAAGGCTAGTTCCCCGATTGTGTCAAAGACAAATGACTGCAGGAGCTGTCGATCATCAGCAACTAACAACTAATATCAATGGGGGGATTCATGCCTTGTTGAGTGAAAGCCCCTGCTTTTCTGCGGCAATCTGATTGTCAATCTGGGTGATCAACATGTCTAAGTTTGTTTTCAAGATCGGCTCTTGAGCCTGAAGCTCCTTGGCACTGAAGCCATAGGATAACAGTTTCTTAGTCTCTTTGTGCTTAATTGGGTCTCTCTCCATGACTATGGTGCTATATCCGCTTGGACCTGCGTAGAATGATGATTTGAGAAAGGTCTGGCCCGATTTGGAGGGGTTGCCATAAATGTCTATGCGAAAGTTGGTCAGATTTGGGAAGGTTGTGGTGCGACGTTTTTTTACCTTGCAGACTTTGGGCGGTATTGAAGCTGAGTTCATTAGGGGCCAGGCGTACAACGTCACCTTCACCAGAATATCAGCTAAAGCTCTGTGGACGGTCGATTTTGCTTTCGAACAGATGCGTTTACTAACCATATTTCTGATGAAGCTTGTGTATGTACTCATGATAGTGACCAGTGAGCCTGTAAAGTCAGAAGATAACTCACAAGAGGCCGAGAATTGGGAGGTACACCGCTTACCAGTGATAAACATAGGATAACTCAGAGATTGCCGCGAGCTTAGGGCCTGGGAATCGAGCCAAGGGGTGAAAGTACAGGAGGTATACTGAACGGCAGACGCCATATATGGCGAGCTATTGCGAAATCATTCAGTCAGCTCCCATCTGTTTTCTTTCTTCAATGGTAAAGCAAGGTGTGCATTGGGAGCATGGGCAATCTCGAGATCAGACTAACCGTGAGAATGGCAAGGTTCAACGCCTCCCCCGAGTCCCATAACTCTGTAAAAACACCCATTATTCCGTGAATAGACTGAGTAATCAGATTGAAAAGCACTACAGCAATGAGCTTGAGTGAAAGTTACCAAATGCAGCGATGTCGCTCTGGCCAACAGTGTGCGGATCCAAGAGGAAACTTCCATGCAATGAGTGAGTGCTCAGTGTATGTGTCAATCAGCTGGAAAAGCGGGCTTCGTGCCATGCGCGCACCCAAAAGTCGGGACGAACCATTTCACCAATTCTTGCGATAACACGTCGGAAATTTTGGCTACGAGAGCTATCGTTGTCGGATAGTTCGGAGGTTTGGGTGACGGGGGGGGGGCATAGGCCGAGTCGGGTGAATCATGAGGAAGCGGGCCCAGGGCTTCCTTTGAGTGAACACGACCGGAGCCGGAGGGAGACGGAGACACAATAGGCTTCGATTCAAAGTGACAACTCCGAATCAGTGGGGGATTAGAGTTAGACTATCTAGATAGCCTACCGTATAGCCTCAACTAACACATTCTGGAAGCCTTTTGTCAGTGGCAACAGCATTGCTTTGACTTGCCTGCTGCATCATCTGGTTTTCAGCCTTCGTAGCAACATCAGCCATTATCTTAGTTTGAAGTATCGACTTCACCAATCAGACGAAAAGCCATGAGGCAAGTTATTGAGCCTTCTGCCTCTAAGGCTAAGAGCAAATTGCAAGAGCCCATCGCAATCGTGGGCTCTGCTTGCCGCTTTCCCGGTGGTGCAAGCAATCCCTCTAAGCTATGGGACCTATTGCGACAACCGCGAGACGTCCTTCGCAAGATACCCGAAGATCGCTTTAGCCCTGAAGCCTTTTACCACCCTGACGGTACCCATCATGGAACCAGCAACGTGACCGAGTCTTATCTTCTCGAGGAAGATCCCCGTGTCTTTGACGCGGGCTTCTTCAGTATCAAACCAGTCGAAGCACATGCGACCGACCCTCAACATCGCATCCTGCTAGAAACCGTCTATGAGGCCCTTGAGTCGGCCGGACTTCCAATGGAGGGAGTGGCTGGGTCTCAGACTGCGGTTTACGTCGGTCAAATGTGGTGCGACTACAACGATCATCTTCAACGGGACATGGACAGTCTGCCGACATATGCCGGTGTTGGGACTGCCCGAAGTATTTTGTCAAACCGCATATCACATTTCTTTGACTGGCATGGTCCTTCGGCAACGATTGACACAGCCTGTTCGTCCAGTTTAGTCGCCGTCTATAATGCGGTGATGACACTTCGAAACGGAGACTCCCCAATGGCAGTTGTCGCCGGTGCCAACATTATTTTGACTCCCGAGCCATACATCGGCGAAAGCAAGCTGAAAATGCTTTCCCACGACAGTCGATCTCGCATGTGGGACGAAGACGCTAAGGGATACGCCCGTGGTGACGGCGTTGCGGCGCTCATTCTCAAGCCCCTGTCTGCCGCCCTCGCTGATGGCGACCATATTGAGAGCGTCATCAGGGAATGTCTAGTCAATCAAGACGGAAGGACCGCTGAAGGAATTACTGTTCCAAGCTCGGAAGCGCAGGCCGAGTTGATTCAGCGAACATACTCGAAAGCAGGCCTGGATGCCCTCAACCCTAATGATCGCTGCCAATACTTTGAGGCACACGGTACAGGCACCGGTGCTGGAGACCCTAGAGTAAGTCAGTCATCTCGGAATTGACCAAGTGTAAATCGCTAACTAGGTCGACAGGAAGCCAGAGCTATTGCCACTGCCTTCTTCGGCGAGAGTCACCGCAGCGACAACAATGCAGACAAGTTGTACGTCGGCTCCATCAAGACTGTTATTGGGCACACCGAAGGCACAGCAGGCATAGCCGGCATCATGAAAGCTTCGCTTGCTGTGCAACACGGTGAAATTCCGCCAAATCTTCTGTTCGACAAACTCAGCCCAGCAGTCGCTCCGTTCTACAATAATCTCGAGATCCCCGTCACACCTCAAAGATGGCCATCTCTTCCACCGGGTGTCCCTCGTCGAGCAAGCATCAACAGCTTTGGCTTTGGAGGCACTAACGCCCATATCATCCTTGAGAGTTTCGACCAGAGCTTGCAGCACCCATTTGAGTTGAAAGAGAACGAAAACTCTCGGCATCATCTGCTTTCGCCTTTCGTATTTTCCGCCTCGTCGGAGAAGTCATTGAAGAATTTGATTCAGCATTACGTCTCATATCTCGAGGAGAATCGGACGATCAACCTCTCAGACCTATCGTATACCCTGTCCCGTCGATCTGCCTTGTCTTGCAGAATCTCATTTTCTGCACAATCAGTCGAGGACTTGCTAGACAGATTGAACGAGTGGCTCAAAAAGACGAGGTCAAGCCCTGATGTATCTCACAGTACTCGCTTCTCGGGTAGCTCAGGCCAAGTTCGTGTACTAGGAGTTTTCACGGGCCAAGGTGCACAATGGGCTACCATGGGAAAACAGTTGATCACAAATTTCCCGCAGGTTCGGTCTATTCTCACTGATATGGACCGCTCTTTGGGGGCCCTGCCGCATGATCATCGCCCGCAGTGGTCGATTGTGGACGAGCTTCTGGCTGATGCCACACGCTCAAGAGTTCATCTGGCCGCCTTCTCTCAGCCCCTGTGCACTGCTGTGCAAGTCGTATTGGTCGACCTTTTACGAGCGTCAGGCATTGACTTCAGTGCTGTCGTCGGCCATTCTTCAGGAGAAATAGCCGCGGCTTACGCTGCCGGCTTCATCACCGCCAGCAGTGCCATCAGAATCGCCTACTACCGCGGAAGGGCTACTGCACTCGCCGGCCAGAACAAGTCTCAAAAGGGTGCGATGATGGCCATTGGCACATCTCTGGAGGACGCGGAAGAACTCTGCGTCGTTGATACCCTAGAAGGACGCATTTCGATTGCAGCAGTCAACTCCCCTTCAAGCATTACACTCTCTGGAGATGCCGATGCAATCGAGGAGGCACGTCTCATCCTCGAAGACGAGGGCAAATTTGCAAGAATCCTCAAGGTCGACAAAGCATATCATTCAGAACACATGCTTCCTTGTGTGGACTCATACCTTCGCGCGATGACGGAATGTGATGTGAGCCCTCGGCGGAACGCGGATAAAACTTGCGCTTGGTTTTCCAGTGTTCATGCTGGTACCCGAATGCAACCATCAGATCCGGACCTGACTGGGAAATACTGGTGCGACAACATGGCCAAGCCAGTCCTTTTTTCGAACGCTGCAACGACTGCGTGGGAGCAACACGGCCCCTTCGACGCAGTTGTCGAAGTCGGTGCTCACCCGGCCCTCAAGGGCCCCTTCTTGCAAACCCTTCAAGAGCTGAACCCGAAGGCATCCAGCCTGCCCTACACTGGCTTGCTGTCCAGAAACCAAGATGATGTTTCATCGTTCACTCAAGGCATCGGGGCTCTATGGCAAAACCTTGGCTACGGATCTCTGGATTTTGCTGCTCTCGATCGACGGATTGCGCCGAACAAAGCGTCCCCTCGACTTTTGAAGACCCTTCCTTCCTATACGTGGGATCACGACCGCATCTACTGGCATGAGTCTCGACTGAGCAAAGCGTATCGGACGCGAAAGTCTCGTCCTCATGCCCTACTTGGCACGCTTACATCTGATGGACTGGAGACAGAGATGCGATGGCGCAATCTTTTGAGAGTCTCCGAGCTACCGTGGGTCAAAGGCCACACTCTTCAGGGCCAAGTCGTCTTCCCAGCTGCTGGTTACATTGTCACCGCCATGGAGGCCGCGATGGCGGCAGCAGGCGATCGCAGTCCTCGTCTTGTTGCCGTCAACAATGTTGTTATCAGTAGAGCCCTGACTCTTGAGGACGACGTCGACGTAGAGACTTTGGTGTCCCTTTCGAGAATTCGTCACGAGGATCCTGATGTCATGAGCGCCGAGTTTCAGTATCACGCATTGCTTCGCCGAGACGCTCCCAACTTGACATTGCTTGCGACAGCTTCAGTCGAGCTAACGCTGGAACCTGCTAAGGACTCTGACCCAGGTCCCATGGAGCGTCTTCCCTTGCGATCTGGTGGAGATCAACCGAACCTACTCGAAGTCGTTACTGATGACTTTTACGACTTCCTGGAGGAAGTTGGTTATGGCTATACTGGTCCGTTCCGCGCTCTCAAGTCGATGCAGCGCAAGCTTGATTACGGAACAGGGAGACTCCAAATTCCCAATGAGGACTGGAATGGGTTGCCAGTACTGATACATCCGGCCTTCCTTGATGCATCATTCCAGGCGATCTTCCTCGCCATGGGTTGGCCTCGAGATGCCGGTCTTGTTGAGGTCTTCGTTCCAACTGAGTTCCAGAGCATCAAAGTGGATGTGGCCAACTGGAAGGCCGTGATGTCTCGGCCAGATTTAGGAGACGAGATGGTCTTCGATTCAAGGTTGCGACAATTGCCAGAGTCAATCACAGGAGACGTGGAGGTCTTCTCGCCCCCGCGCAATCCTGACAGTGCTGATGATGTTGCCACGTTGATTCAAGTGGAAAACATCAAAGTAGTTCCATTTTCTCCCGACAGCGCCGCCTCCAACCGACAACTCTACTCCAAGACCGTGTACTACCCCATCACGGTTGACGGTATTGAAGCATCCGGAGGTCGACTCCCCACTGACCAGGAGCTCGACATGGCTTGGGATCTTGAGCGTGTCGGTATCTACTTTTTGCGTGCCATCGAGGAAGAGTTTGCAGATCCCGAGTCGAGGAGCAACATCGCCGTGCATCACCAGTATTTCTTCGACTTTAGCCATGACATTCTTTCCCGCGTTTCCCAGGGTAGCATGCCATATGCCAAGAAGGACTGGTTGAGTGATACCTGGAGCGATGTTGCTCCCATCTTTCACAGATATCCCGACAGTCTGGACCTCCAACTAATGCAAAAGGTCGGAACCAACATGGCTGCGTCGATTCGAGGCGAAGCCAATATGGTGGAGATTCTTTTCAAGGATGACTTCATGGACAGATTCTACGCTGGAGCATTGGGTCTCGACCTCACCATGGACTGGCTTGGGCGCATAGCCTTACAACTCTCCCGAAGATATCCCCACATGAAGATGCTGGAGCTTGGCGCTGGCACTGGTGGCGCTACCAAGAGTATCTTCAAACACATTGGCAGCCAGTTCTCTTCATACACCTTCACCGATATTTCAGCTGGGTTCTTCTCAACAGCCATGAACGTCTTCAAGTCTCCCAAGATGATCTTCAAGATCCTGGATGCCGAGCGGGATGTCGTTGAGCAGGGGTTTCAGGAGGGTTCCTACGATCTGGTCATTGCCTCAAACGTCTTGCACGCCACCGCTAAGCTCGACGACACGCTTCGGAATGCGAGACGACTCCTCAAGCCAGGAGGCTATCTCCTGATTGCCGAAGTGACTTGTGCTGATGTGGTCCGAGTACGATTCCCATTTTCAGCCCTTCCAGGCTGGTTCAGGGGACATGACGATGGTCGACCGCTGACGGCGACAATCGACACCACAGAGTGGCATCAACGACTGTCTCGCACGGGGTTCTCCGGCGTCGACGCAGTTACACCGGAGTTCGAACCACTGACCTGGCCGTCACTCATCATTCTGTCTCAAGCCGTGGATGACAGAATCAATCTTCTTCGCGAGCCTCTTTACCACCAGCCAATGGAGGTACTTACCTCCGATGCGAACAGTGCGGAGGAGTCCCAAAAGCTTGTTCTTGTCGGAGGCCAAACAATGCAGTCTTGTAGCCTGATAGGACAACTAAGCCGCATCCTGGCTCCGTGGTTTGCCGGCGCCAGCATTATTCGTGTCCGCTCACTCCTGGACCTCAGCAAACTCGAGTCTCTCGGGCCAAATTGTTGCATCATTAATCTCGCCGACCTAGACACTCCAGTCATGAGTGATCTCTCAGATGAGTCCTTCGCGGGACTCAAGAAGCTGGTGGAACGACCCCAGTGCCTTCTGTGGATCACAAGCGGATGCCAAGAACAGTCACCTGAGATGAATATGAGTGTCGGCCTAGGTCGTGTGCTTATCCATGAGATGCCTGGTCTTCGGCTCCAATTTCTGGATTTGGATTCTCCCTACTCATCTCAAGCACCTCGAGTTATCGCTGAAACCTTTTTACGCTGGAAGACTCTTGCAGAGATCGAGCAAGATGACGATTCATCGCAAGCGCTCTTGTGGGCTCGTGAGCACGAGCTTGTGCTGGAGAACGAAATGCTCAAGGTGCCTCGCATCGCCTACGACGCCGCTATGAATCTGAGATACACTGCTTCCCGAAAATTGGTCACGGAGCCTACGAAGTTCCAAACTACTCCGGTACATCTACGCTGTTCCGGCACGTCCTGGAAGTTCCACAAGCATGCCACGGTTGGCTCCTCGGTCGAAGCTGATGACTGGCTGAAAGTGACTGCATCATCAGCCACACCCTCCTACGGGGGGCTCTACGCTGTCCTCGCTAGTCCTACTGGTGACAATACTCCGCATGTGGCATTATCAAACGTGAATGGCTCTCTGCTTTCGCCTCAAGATCTCGCAGCTGATCTTTCCGTTGACGCTGATGTGGAGAACCCGAACCAGTTTCTATCATCACTCGTTTGCGAACTTCAAGCAGCCAGCATCTTGGATGCTGTTCCACACAAGTCCTCGGTCATGCTCTATGAGGCAGATGAGGCGCTTGCTGCTTCCGTTCTCTCGAAGGCTTCAGAGAAGGAACTGAGAGTCACTTTTGCCTCGACCTCAGTCAGTTCAGGCAATCTGAAAAAGCCGGAGAACGCCTCTTGGGTCAACATCGAGCCACACTCTTCGCTCCGAATGATTCGTTCTCAGCTGCCACCAACGATGGATATTATCGTGAACTGCGTTGAAGCTCGCAACACTACGCTGTCTGCGACCCTTCTCAGCGCTCTTCCCCAGCGATGCTCGAAGCTGGCCCTGCTCGATCTTGTTCATCAGAGACCTACGCATTCCTTCAACCCCCTCGACATCCTGACGATTGCCCTCAATCGCGTGTCTGGCAGAGTCATGAAGGGGGCGTCTACAAAATCAAAGTCTCTACAGAACCTTGACCTTTCCGAAGATCTGGACATCGGGCTCTCTGTTATCATTGACTGGAGCTCGGACAGCGGTTCAGTTGTACCAGCGGTCGTACCGCCTGTGAGCAACTACCTCTCTTTCAAGCCCGACCGCACTTATGTGCTCTTTGGACTGACAAGCGATCTCGGCCAATCACTCTGCGATTGGATGATTAATCATGGGGCACGCCATCTTGTAATGACCAGCCGTAGCCCCAATGTTGGCTCGAACTGGTTACGTACTAAAGAGCAGGCCGGAGTCGAGATTAGAATCTTTGCCAAGTAAGTCACCACGTCTGCTTTCAAATCGACGCATCCCGCATCACTCCTTAAAACCTCTTGCTGACCAAGTTCTACAGTGACATCACTGATGAAGCTGCTCTGCGTGGCGTAGTCGAAGACATCCGGACTAGTATGCCTCCAATTGCTGGCATCGCCAACGGAGCCATGGTACTTCGCGACAAGCTGTTCATGGACATGCCTCTCGACATGATGACGCAAACCCTACACACCAAGGTCAAAGGTAGCATCTACTTAGACTCGATCTTTGGCGAAAAGTCCGAGTTCAACTTAGACTTCTTCGTCTTCTTTTCTTCGATCGCCGCCGTCACTGGAAACAGAGCGCAGTCCAACTACAGTGCCGCCAACATGTTCATGACCGCCTTGGCCAATAACAGGCGGGCGCGGGGTCTCCCAGCGTCTGTCATGCACATCGGCGCGATCATGGGCGTAGGATACATGGCTCGCAACCTCACACGCGCGATCCTTGACAACCTCTGGAGTGCCGGTGCCACTTGGATCTCAGAGAAGGACTTTCACAACTGTTTCGCCGAAGCGGTGCTTGCAAGCAAGCCAGATAACGGCGTGAATGGTGACTCTGAGTTCATCGTTGGCTTGCGCCAGCTCGTCCACGGAAAGGACAGTCCGGATAAGGTCCTAGTAATGGAGGATCCTCGTTTCAGTCACCTGGTCACCAAGGAGATCTCTTCAGAAGACGACTTAGCCCAGGATGCGGGGGCGAGGAAGTCTACCTCAGTGAAACACCTGCTAAAGACCGCCAAGACACCCAAGTCCGTTGAAAGAATCGTCCGTGGTAAGTCAGCAGGATGCTTCCTTTCATGATAGAGTATACTTACACACATTTCCGCAGAGGGTTTTGTTGCAAAGCTAGTCGCCACTCTTCAGTTGGACGACCAAATTCCCGAGGCCGAGATCCTCGGCTCGAGAGCCGATGAGCTTGGTGTTGACTCTCTGGTCTCAGTCGACTTCCGAACTTGGTTCTCTAGCGAGATGTCAGTGGAGATGCCCGTTCTCAAGCTTTTGGGTGGCTCTACGGTTCAAGAGTTGATTACATTTTCGCAGGAGAAACTCCCTGCTACCTTGACACCGAGTCTCGGAGATGAGAATGGAGATGAGCCCGAAGAAGAGGAAACACACCAGCCTACACGCGATATTTCTGGCCCTTCCAAGCCTATGCAGGTCACGGAGACTCGTGGCGCCGCGGAACGAGCCACCAAGCAGCAAGCTGCGTCAGTCCCACTTCTTGAAATGCCCAAGGTCCCAGACGACATTGAGACAAGCAAACCATTCATGCCAACCGGTAGCTCCTCAAGATCTTCGCCGTCGTTATTGGATGACGCGTTCAGCGATAGTGAAGAAGACGGCGTGGTATCTCTCTCAAGCTCGGCAGGGTCAGCGTCTCCTGAGCTTGTCACCCCCAGCAAGTTGCAATTCAGTCAGGTGGATCGTGAGATTCCCATGTCCGCCGGGCAATCTCGTTTCTGGTTCCTCAAGCATTTCGTCACGGACAAGTCAGCTTTCAACATCACTTTCTGGGCTCAGCTGAGAGGAAACATCAGAGTCGACGCACTTTCCAAGGCTGTCGACACGGTGGCCCAGGCCCATGAGGCCCTCCGCACCTCGTTCACCACCGGTCGAGATGGAACCCCTACTCAGTGCATCAGGGCAAAGGCGCTGTTGAAGCTCGAGCACAAGTTTGTTCGCGATGAGAGCGACGCAAGACTTCTGTTCGATGAGCTCAAGTCCCATGAGTACGATATCGAGGCAGGAGATTTGATGCGTTTCAATCTCCTGACCCTTTCGGAACAAGTTCACTTCCTTGTCATCGGGTATCATCACATCAATATGGACGGCATCAGTCTCGAGGTCTTGCTTGGCGATATTGAGAAGGTTTACTTCGGGCATCCGCTGTCGCCGCCAATTCAATACTCCGAGTACTGCTGCAAGCAAAGCCAGGACCTTCACTCGAACGCTTTCGCCGATGAGAAGAGATTCTGGGCAGAAGAGCTGACCAATCCTGCACCGACTGTTCTCCCCCTGCTCCCATTCGCCAAGACGACACAGCGGAAGCTGCTTGACAAGTACTCCCACAATCAAGCCAAAGGCCAGGTCGACATTGCTGTGACTAGGGCCATCAAGGCCGCTTGCCGTCGTACGAAGACTAGCATGTTCCACTTCCTACTGGCCACCTATGCTGTTCTGCTGCATCGTCTTCTGGAAGTTCAAGACTTCTGCATCGGCATGGCTGATGCTGGCCGAGAAATGGGCACATTCGCTCATAGCATCGGCATGTATCTGAGCCTGCTTCCTTTGCGATTCGCCATGAACAGCGGCCAGCGATTCAAGGAGGTGTTGGAGAGCTCCAGGCGCAAGGCGCAAGCAGCAGTGGCACACGGGCGCTTACCTTTCGACATGATTCTCCAAGAAGCAGGCGTCGAGCGCTCTGATACTTACAACCCACTGTTCCAAGCCTTCCTCAATTATCGACCCGGTGTCAGTCAGAATCGCACCTTCTGCGGATGTCAAGGCCAAGGCGAGGATTGGATCAGTGGGACGACATCCTACGACATCATGCTGGACGTCATTGAGAATCCGGACAGCGCTACCCTTCTTCGGTTCGACGTCCAAGGATCGCTCTACACAAAGGAAGACGCCCAGACGTTGATGGACACCTTCGTGACCCTCCTAGAAAGCTTTGCCAACAACACGGACGTTCTTATTGACGAGCCATCCTTGTTCAACCAAGGGGAGGCTCAGAGAGCACTAACACTTGGAAGGGGCCCTGAGCATATCTCCGTGTGGCCAGAGACCGTCCTCCATCGCATCGATAGGATTGCCCGTCAGCAGCCTAACTCGCTCGCCATCACCAACGGTTTCGCGTCCTCACTCACTTATTGTGGACTGAAGAGACGTGTGCAGGCCATCGCCCAAGCTCTCCATCAGAGTGTCGGAGGACGGCGCGAGGGACTCATTGGCGTATTCTGCGAGCCTTCCGTTGATGCTGTCTGCGCACTGCTCGGTGCCATGTGGGCCGGATTCGCATACGTTCCTCTTGATCCTACCCTGCCCGCCGAACGCCTTGCTGTTTTGGTCAAGACATCCCAGCCGCTTCTCATCCTCACCCACGACAAGACCATCGATCGTGTTGCAGATCTGGGACCAACAGCTGAATATATCGCTCACCTCAACGTCTCTCATCAGCAACCCGCCAGCTTGAGTTCCATTCCCATTTCTGCCAAGCCTGAAGAACCCATGGCGGTGCATTTCACAAGTGGGACCACGGGTACTCCCAAGGGCGTAGTGCTCTGCCATGGTACGGTCGTCAATGTCGTCGAGGCATGTGCCGACATCTATCGGACAGCGTCCAACGTGGTTCTCCAACAGACAGCGCTCAACTTCGACATGGCTCTCTGGCAGATCCTGGTTACCCTCTGCTCAGGCGGCAAGCTTGTCATTGTGCCACAAGAGAAGAGACTTGACATGACGGCGATAGCTCGCCTCATCCGCCAGGAAGAGGTCACTCTCACTATTGCCACGCCATCTGAATACTCCGCTTGGCTCATGTATGGATCGGAGGATCTTCAACATAACAGGCACTGGCAGATTGCCGTCATTGGCGGGGAGCAATATTCATCCTCGGTGGATAGCGGATTGAGAAACCTGCAGCTTCCTCGCTTACGGCTGATGAACTTCTACGGGCCTTCTGAAGTCAGCTTTGTCTCCCACTATATGGAGGTCTTCCCGGGGATGGCTTCCACCGACGAACCAGTACCTGTTGGCTTCCCTCTCCACAACTATGCCGCATACATCCTGGATGCCTCACAACGCCCTGTAGCTGCTGGCATGACTGGAGAAGTCTACATCGCCGGCGCCGGTGTTTGCAAGGGTTATCTAGATAACACGACCTTGACTGAGCAGAAGTTCGTTGACGATCCTTTTGTTCGTTCCGATCTCGCAAGGTCTCAGGGGTGGACTCGCATGTACAAGACTGGCGACAAGGGGAAGATCAACGAGGATGGCACGCTGTCCATCTTGGGGCGTATCGAAGGCGACGCACAACTCAAAATCAGAGGAGTCCGAATGGAACTCGAAGAAATTGAGAGAGCCATCTTGAACAACTCGGACGGCCTGCTCGACCAGGTTGTCGTCTCTCCCCGTGGGGAGGGCGAGAGCAAATATCTCGTCGCTCATGCACTGTTGAGTGCCCGAGGGCGTCACAACACCAACATCGACGAGCAACTGAGGGACATCTTGCAAAACATCACAAACCTCCCCAGAGTCATGCGACCAGCCACAATCGTCCCTGTGACTAATTTGCCTCTGACGATTCACCGCAAGGTAGATCGAAGAGCTGCGGCAAGCTTAGCCGTGAACACGCCGCAACTTCAACAGGCTTCCCCCGTCAGCCAGCATGAAAGACCGCTCACCATTGAGCAGCATGAGATGTTGCGCCTCTGGAGTCGCGTTCTAGGGCGCTGTCCGGTCGACCTTTCTGGTCCTGCTTCTGCCATCGACTTCTTCAATCTCGGTGGCACCTCTCTTCAGCTCGTCGGCGTGCAAGCCGCCATTCAGGCCCAGTTTGATGTTTCTGTCCCGGTGGTTGAATTATTCAAAAAGAGCAGCCTGGAAGCGATGACAGCTCTTGTCGCCACTGAAATCGAATCAGTCAGTGATGACGAGAGTGATGTTGATTGGGAATCTGAGACGGCCCTACCCGACCTTTCGACGGTCTCCGAGGATCTTCTCTCACAACATCCGACAGTATCCGTTCGTCAGCCACCCCGCGTGGTCGCTCTCACTGGCGCGACAGGCTTCGTCGGACAAGCTATTTTGCGTTCCCTCTTGGCCACACCCTCCATTGACAAGATCCACTGTCTCGCCGTGAGACACGCAACCCGCCTTGGCGAGATGAGCAGCGATCGAAAGGTAGTTGTCCACCAGGGCGACCTCCGAGACGCGTCTCTTTCACTCGACGACAGCACGAAAGAAATTTTGGCGCGGACCGTCGATCTCATCATCCATAACGGTGCTGATGTGTCCTTCTTGAAAACTTACACAGCTCTTCGGGCACCCAACGTCTCCAGCACCAAGTTCCTGGCAACCGAAATAGCGGCGCCTCGACGGATTCCGATTACATACATCTCCTCGGCCGTGGTGGGGCGCCTCGCTCCAGAGTTGGACGCCTTCGCGCCGGTCCCAATGTCCCACCGCCCTCCTCCCCCAGGATACCGTGACGCCTACGGAGCTTCAAAGTGGGCAAGCGAAGCCGTTCTTGAGAACGCGAATCGCGATCTCGGTATCCCGGTGACGATCTGCCGTCTCTCAAGCGTGACCGGCGCCGGTATCCCAGAGTCCGACATCATGGGCAACCTTGTTGCTTACTCTGAGAAGCTGGCGGCTGTACCCGTGACCCACAAGTGGAAGGGTGTCCTAGACTTCGTGTCAGTTGACCGTGTGGCTCAAGCTGTTGTTGCGGATGCTATGCGCCGAAGTCGTGCGGACGAGGTCCGATATCGCCACGACTGCTCTGATGAAGTAGTGTCGCTAGATGCAGATGGTATCAGCGGTTTCATCAGTCAAAGGCTACACGGCAAGCCTGTCAAGGTTTTGCCAATGACGGAATGGATTGGCAAAGCCAAGAGTGTCGGAATGAGCGGTTTGGTATGCACATTTTTGGAGCAGGCTGAGAAGGAGTCAGGTATTATCACATTTCAGAAGTTGCTGAAGTAGAGGTCAAGATCTAGCATTCGGCATTTCCTATTACACGGCGTTAGGGTATTAAGGTGCTTCAAGATAGAATTTAGATATTCACTCAATGGACTGTCTTTCGTCGCATCATCTTGATACCTTGAACAGCGTCCATTTCTTGTGATGCGATGATTGACCTCCCAAACCCTGCGGTCGCCGCTTTTCTCTGAGACAGTACTGGGGCCTTGTCCTTAAAGACTGCATACTCCCTATTACCGCCTTCACCTTCTGGCTAACTTGGCGATAGAATGACAGCTACGGTGAAGACAGATCGATCTGTTTCACTTTCACTCCAAAGGCCTCGTTCGAATGGAATTGAATTGGATCTCAGTTTTGTTTGCTGCGCTATGGAGATGCTTGAAGCCTAGCCCATTTCCAACGTCTCAACTTTTCGATTGCGGCAACCCCTCAAAACTTCTGATCATTATCCTGGCCTGACTCTGCCCCGGCCTCCTCCTCGTAGTCATCATGATCATAGAACACCATGGCTCTGATCTCAATGCTAACCCTAGGGTCTAGCTTTGCTTCATCCAATCGCGGATCTTTAAATGCTGCATGAGGGCAACGCCTCACAACCCCCGGTCGTTTGGTTGTGTCGGCCTGAATGAAAAGCACCACGTCATCTGTTTGCTGATTGTCTTTGAAATACCAGCGGTGAGGCTTCTCGGGGTCTGATGCTGGGCACACTTCCAACAATTCAGAGGTTCTGTTGGGGTAGATGAATGGGACCTTGATGTAGTCCTTGTCCGGGATGGTGGTGGCATCTGACACAGCGAATGGGTCGCGGGTGATCGGCTTGCAAGGACGCCACATCTTTTGTCACATCAGTGACCGCTTCCATATATAAGACGCCCCAACTGAAAAAGGTCACATACGTTGATAATTTGGAACCGTGGTTTGGCCAGGAGTTCAGGTGCATCATGGCCCAGCCACCGAATCGCAAGTGGCTCGGCAGCAGATGCAGACTGATCAACGTGAACGTTATAGATAGGACCTAGAGTTCCTTTCTGTCCCACTTGAGATACACGGTTGGTGTGCATCAGGACCCGAATGAGTGAAGGTTTGGGTCTTCAGTTTGTCAGCAATGCCGGTCGGTTTTCACCGCTTGGATATCGAGCGTCTCACAAATCTTCCTGTTGAGATAAAACTTCCTCCAAGAACTCATGCATCTCATCGTAATGGGCCTTCGTGATTTCATCGAGCGGTTCCAAGGCCCCATCTCGGTTTTTCAACTCGGGAAGGACAGCCTCGAAACGAGTCTTATGCTTCACGTATTGAAAGCCATGTTTCATGAGCTTGAACTTATCCTCGATGCCTGTGACGTCGGTGACTATCACAGGTGAATCAATCTTGGGCGCGAATTTGGGAGGCTCAGGGCTAGTTCATCGTGTTAGATGTTGACAATGCATCTGTGGCGTATGGCGCACGTACCCCCCAATGATTGTTGGCTCTAGAGGTATGCTGGGATCACCTCCGTAATATTTCATAGTAGTATGGATTTCTTTGGCCTTCCTCTCTGCCTGGGGGGTCGAGTATGTCGGCTCTTTGGGGTCTGCATGGTTGGCAACCATTGTGATGTGGATTCGAACTGAATCGAGAAATGGCCTTGGTAAAGTCTTGGTAAAGCACCTTGTTGCACACCTAAGATTGTCGTGATGTTGCGCATTCACCTCGTTGGCGATGTTCTACGTGTATCAGCAAATGCTTCAACTCCTCCTCGGAGTTCAGTTTGCTTCAATTCAACTGCATAGTGCTACGAATCACTGCTTCGGTGGTTTTGAACGGCAGCCCACACAGGCCGCCGACGTTGAATCGTATTATCGTCCAATTTGTGCGAATCCATAGACACTGCCAAATGAGTTGCAGATGATACGGAACTTTTGCGGACTTCTTGTGGTTATCTCGTAAGGCCCGCTGATATGCCAAGTCGCATGGATTGTAACTTTCGGTCCGCTGTAATAAGGACCTTTTCGCAGTACCTCAGATTTGCGGATGAGTTGTCGGGACTTTTGTGCATTCGGACGTTATCGGTAATAAGGTTTGGCAGAGAACTGGAATTTTAATGGAATACTGTGTATGACTTGGGCAGACTCATTCTCTGTTTTCATAACCTCCGAAGGCGTCGGCACTGGCTCCCCGACAGGTTGGCATCCGGCCGAGTCATTACGGAGACTTTGATGTCTGCATCATCGGATATTGCCCTTGCATCCATCGACCGACTTTGCATTTGGTTACTCTCATGTTTATCGCCAATCGTATTGCACTGGTTTGCAATACGATTCGGTTTCGGAGCATGCGTCTCCCAAAATGTTAGTCCTTTCCCAATGCAAGCAATGGCCGGCTTGTTGAGAGACTGGTCAAGTTGTAAGTAAAAGGATATAAGTATTGTAAAATAGTTATGCCTTGCGCACCAACGTCCTACTTTCACCGCATAGCGTAAGGAGCAGGCATCA
Organism: Colletotrichum sp. SAR11_239; assembly: GCA_025328985.1. Taxonomy (NCBI): domain Eukaryota; kingdom Fungi; phylum Ascomycota; class Sordariomycetes; order Glomerellales; family Glomerellaceae; genus Colletotrichum; species Colletotrichum sp. SAR11_239. The sequence goes on from JAKMWZ010000183.1 coordinate 57,190, forward strand.
ACACCCAAAACCATCGAATTAGTACATCATAATGGCACCGGCTAGTATCGAAGTAGACATCCCTGTCAATGTCTCAGCAACCAAGGCGGCCTTTTCAACGAAGCCCCTTAGGCAGTCGGGAGCTCTAGATGCTTTTGAATCTTTTGACCCGACTCCCATTACTGGCCGCGAATTTCCTACGGCCAACATTGTGGACTGGCTCAAGGCCCCGAATTCAGATGAGCTGATCCGTGATCTCGCCATCACTGGTAAGTGATCGCACGGTCCCAGCGCCTAGACCCTCTGTGGAGCTGTCACTGATCTAGTGGGCAGTTTCTCAACGTGGTGTTGTTTTCTTCCGCAAACAGGATGATCTCACCCCTGAGCTCCAAAAGGAGCTTCTCACACGGCTTGGGGAGCTGACTTGCCGTCCTGCGGAGTCTGGGCTTCATATCCACCCGGTTTTCAATGCAGAACGTGATGATCAAGGGGATGATCATGTTGTCAGCTATATCCACCAAAAGCAGACGAAGCCCTCATTCGTGAGAAACAAGGACCTAGCACCTGATGCACTCTGCCCTAAAAAACAGAATACTTCGGAATGGCATAGCGACTGCTGTTTTGAGCCAGTCCCGGCTGACTACTCGTGCCTACGTCTCACTACGCTGCCTGCTACTGGCGGTGATACTCTATGGGCCAATGGGTACGAGTTGTACGACAAGATCAGGTGGGCAGCGACGTCATTAGTCACCAGACTCTTCCGCATGTTAACGTGTTGCAGCGAGCCTTACCAAAAGTTCCTGGAAACCCTTACTTGCACATTTGAGCCACCTGGTCTGAAGCAAATGTGTGATGCTATGGGAATCAAGCTTTATGCTAAAGAGCGTGGTAACCCCGAAAATATCGGGGATGTAATTAAAGCTGTACATCCTGTCGTGAGGACTAACCCCGTCACGGGATGGAAGAGCGTTTTTGCCATCGGCGGCATGGTCAAGCATATTAATGGTGTGACGGCTGAGGAGAGCAAGATGCTCATCGATTGGTTCCATGAGTTGGTCTACAAGAACCATACTATGCAAGTGCGATTCAAGTGGAAGGATCCCAACGACTTCGGTAAGCACTTCACCCAAGAAACCTATGACAATCATGATGCTAATCTTATTGTGAAAGCCATTTGGGATAACCGCAGTTTCTACCATTCAGCCACTTATGATTTCTGGGAAATGGGTGATCGGCATGGATGCAGAGGATCTGGAGTTGGCGAGAAGCCGTACCTTGACCCAAAGAGCAAGTCAAGAAGAGAGGACCTTGCAGACCTCGGTGGATACTAGACTCAGCGAATACTACTCCTTGGTACAGAAATAATAGTCATCGGAAGCGAATTGAGGCTCAAAATCCGGAAGCCCTTGATTTTCGTTGTTCTTAGTGAGTTCGTGATCTGATCCCTGCCTGCTCTGCCCAATTATCGCGCCAACGGCCAGCTTCCTTGCCAAGCTCTTCATCGGCAACAGCCACACCTGCACAATCACCAGAGGCATGTTTTCATTAATATGCTACGAGATTCCGACTAGTCAGGAACTTTACCAGATACTGTTCTGTGTGTTTTATCAATAGTTGCCGTGGAAAACAAATACCGCGAAATTATTACGCAATGACCATCTCACTGGAGCGTTTGGCGGATGACGTCAGCCGCTGAGGTCACTTTGAGACGCTGTATTTGAGTGGACTCATTCACCACTTCCCGATCACCCAATCAACAACCTGCCAACCGCAACCCGCGATCTTGCGAAAATGTTCAAAAAGAAGCCCACGGTGAAGTCGCTCTCACCCCTGCGGTCCTCCGACCGTAGGAAGCTCGCAGATCAGGTCATCAAGGACTACGGCCTCGACTCCAAGCTCGTGGCGACCACGGACGAGCAAACACCAGAGCAAAAGGCGGAAGCGCTCGCCGTGCAGACCAATCTCCGAAAATCTCTGTTCCCCGACAACCTCCAGTCCGCCCGCTTCACCACCACGTACGGCCCCGATCTGAAGCCGACCTCCGGCACCTACTACGTCGGCAGCCACGATGGCGAGGAGCCCCGCGTTCTGTGGTTCCAGATGGAAGGCATCGTCTACCCCACGGTGTACACCCTCTGGGCCAATCCCGATATCGTCCCGCTTCTCCACACCCCGGGCATCGTCGTGAAAAAGCTTCAGGGGGGCGCCGATCTGATGACTCCCGGGTTGTTCGGCGGGCCGCCGTTCCCCGAAAAGGCGAAGAAGGGTGCCGTCGTCGCCATCGCGAGCTTGGAGAACCCGTCGGTGCCCGTTGCGGTGGGAGCGTGTGAGATCGACGTCAGCGCGCTGCAGAACGTGCGGGGTGCGAAGGGCCATGCTGTCAAGAATTTGCACTGGGCCGGCGACGAGATGTGGGGGTTCAGCACCGACAACAAGCCGGGCAGGAAGGCTCCGGAGGAGATTGCCGGGTGGTTGAAGGTCTTGGAGGCGCGTGGACTGGTTGAGAGCTTGAGCGGGCTGTCCCTGGATGACCCGGATGAGGATGGAGGGGTTTCTCTTGAAGGCGACGCTACCGCCGAAGACGCCGGCCCTGCAGCACCCGAAGACGATATCCCCGACTTCACACAGCCCGAGATCGATGAGGCGTTCCGCAAGTCATTCCTTTTCGGCATCCACCAACACAAGTCTTCAAACCCACCGCCCAACTACGGCCTCGTCTTCCCACTGTCTCAGTCTTATGTCATGTCGACCCTCATTCAGCCCTTTTTGCCCGCGCACACACCACAGCAAGCACAGCAACTGCAGATCAAGAAGACATCATGGAAGAACATCAAGAAATTCATCAAGAGTCTCGACAAAGAGGGGCTTCTGAAGAGCAAAGAGAAAGGGCAGGAGACGGTTGTTACGGAAGTCAAGTTCGAGAACCCCGCGATTGTTGATTTCAAACCGTATCGCCTACCCAAGAAGGAGACGGCTGGCGGCACATCACTTGGTCGCGGCGAGACTGCCACGAGCAAGGTCGATGTTGGTGACGACGCGGTGGGACAGAAGCTGAAGATTGTTTCGTACTTTAAGCCTACATCCAAGTTGCAACCCATCTTCGACTCGGCCTCAAAGCCGCTGTTCACTCAGTCAGAAGTACGCGATGCGGTGACTGCCTACATCGAGGGCGAGAACTTGGTCTCAGAGACAAACAAGCGCATCGTCAAGCTCAATCCGATACTCGCCAATGGTGTGTTCACTGGCTCTGGAGCAGCTGACAAGGACGCCCTCGCCAAGGGCACCGTGGCCCGAGATGCTCTCATCGACAGGGTCTTGAGCGGCATGTCCACATCATACGCGATCGTCCGAAACGGAACAGACCCCAGCAGCGTCAAGGCCAGAAGCGGGTCACCGCCAAAGATTCACATCACCCTCGAGACAAGGAGCGGAAACAAGACTGTCACTAAAGTGTCCGGGCTGGAACCATACCACATCAGCCCGAAGCCGCTGGCTGACGAGTTGAGAAAGGTCTGCGCTGGGTCTACAAGCGTTGAGCCGCTGGCTGGTGCGGCGAAGAAGACGGAGGCACAGGTGATGGAAATCATGGTACAGGGTCCGCAACAGGCTGCAGTGGTCAAGGCGCTAGAGAAGAGAGGTGTTGAGAAGAGGTGGATGGACCTTGTGGATAAGACTAAGGGGAAGAAGCGGTAGAGCCTGGTTGATGTATCAAACTGTCGGAACCATGAAGTTCTACCGTCCAATATGTCGACAAGAGAATTTGCACAAAGTGCAGTTCATATGTCACGTCAGAACGCTACATCACAACGAATCCCAAGTGCAGTTTTCGTTAAAACACCAATTTCGGGTGACATCAAGAGATGGATCAGCATTGCCAGGGCTTGTGGGTCAAATAAGTGTTATCTTTCTCAGACGAGGTCGAGAGGTCACCATCCATCCCACAAGTGAATGTTTATGCGTGCACAAATATGTCCAGTTTGAAGCTAATTTCATCAAGCGATCACAATTCAAGATCGGGGCGTCTTTGGGAAGCAAAACACCGATACATTGCGCTCTAAATCATTGGGCTATTTCTAATCCTGCCAGGTGTATGTTTCTCTCAATCTAGGCATTATCTATGCCGTGATGCGACCTTCTGAGGGCTCTCAGCCTTTGGGTAACTTTGGAGGTGAGGAACAAAATAACCCCCAAGCAACCTAATCTCCCAAGTTGCATGCCTAGGTCGTAGCCGTACCTTTCCGATAATGCCAACGGCAAAATGACAATCAGCAGGAGAGGCCAGACTATAACAGAAAGCCCAAGAATATGCTTGCGAAAGAGATGATCTTCTGGGGAAATTAGGTCGAAAAGCACTGCGAACAAGCAGTTAAGGGGCTGAAGCAGAAGTATGTTTGTAGCGTATGATATCGTGACAAAGAGTGCGTTGCTGAGTCCACTTATACCGACAACAATCATTACCGTTACGGGAACCACTTGAAGACAGGCTAGGACGGTAACCTGTTTCATCCATTGGTCCTGTCTGTAGTGCAACCTCAGCTGGTCGTCGACGTTTTCCGCGGTCATCTCGGCCGACATCCAATCTGTGCGTCGTGTAGACATCAAAAACCTTGACAAAGGCTTTGACGAATTACCTGGTGCTTGTGCGGGTTCTGCTGAGGCTGACACGCCCTCCCAATATGGCAATTCTGTGCTTTGGGACAGAGTCAATTGTGTAGTAAGGCTTCTGTTTCTCTGATACTCTGCAGCGTTGGGTTCGGCTTGAGATTGTGGTGTCTCTTGTGTCTCGAAATGTGATCCACTGGCAATCGAGTCACTCAAGCCTGGAGTTCCCGTTACCATAGGTCTACTGACTATGATTGGTAGAACGGTCGTCATTATCGGTCCAATGAGCAAAAACACAGGCAGTATCTGCCCGAATTCCCACGAATCCTCATCGACCGTGACAGACCGTCGCACGCCAATGATGCGCAAAGTGCCCCAAACCGCAGAAACAAACAGCCAGTAAACCTAACATAGACATGATTCGTTAGTGCTGAAGCCACGGGGTACCTTGCAATGTCCATATCGCATGAGCAAATACGTACATCTGAGAGCTCGGAGGATACGAGATCAGCATAGAGACTTGCTGTCAAGTTTATCGCTACTCGTAGAAATAAGATGGAAGTCCAAATTCTGGCTTTCCACCCCACGCGGGGCTTTTGCAACAAAGACAAAATGCCGCTTGTGTCAAACTTGTTCACCCTTGACCTAAAATTCCTCCTAATGGTGATCGACCACTGTTGAACGATCTTAGCCATCCGTGTGAAGAATGTGAAAACGGTCAAAACGATTGACGTTACTGCGGAGTGAAACGCCTCGGTTGAGCTCAAAAAGTTATCACCGTATCTGCCGGCCGCCACACATTCTGCAGCTTTATCGAATATGTATTCGCATTTTCTCCATTGAATGGTTTTCGATGCCACGGACGGATGGAAGAAGCACCGCGCGTTGGATCTCGGCAAGCCTCCGTCAGTGCGATCATGGACCATCCAGCTCATCCACAGTGTAGGCCCAATCGCCACTAGAAGTAAGATCCATAAGACGGACATGAGTCCTAATCGCCATCTCCGTTCATTTTGGTGTTGGTGGAGGTATGCTCGTAAAATAGTAAGACAGCCGATGTGTGTCAAATTTGAGAACCAAGCAAGGTAAACAACCACGTGCCAATGGTAAGCAGACATCTTGTCGAGTCCCATATTGATGTATGCGCTGACAAGAATACCCAAACCCGTGAGGAGCTGCACATCGCATAAGCCCAAGACAGACTGCAGATCGCATGAGTCAATCTAGAACGATCAATGGAGTATCATAATACCGACCTTTCTCAGTGCGTGCTCCCATCTTGCCGGGCTTCCAAACCAGAGCCGTTGGCGTACCCATTGAAACAATCTCATCCCAATGACATGCTCATCAACCGGATTTGCTTCCTGCCCACGTGTGTCACCTGAGATAGGTGCAATGTCGCCATTGTTTGGGAAGGGGTTCGCATTGGGGTCGAACGCGATTGTGTAACGTACGAACGCGAGCAACAGCACGAACCATGCGGTGCAGATGAATCCAATCAAAACCTTGGACGGCAATATTAATACACGATCAAAGCAAGTTGAATGTCGATCTGGCGATAAACTTACCCCGATACCGCCAACGTCGGGGTTCGGTTCCAGCTTCTCTGGCTTTGTGTAGCAGAGACTTTCTAGGCCTCCTAGATACCCCATCTCATTACTTGGAGATTTCTGACTAGAGTCGATAGATCAGGTACCGTGACTTGCTACCAAGATCATACATCTCTCGCCAAACGAATGGATAGGAGGGGACGAAGTAGGTGGAGTTTGTGGCAGGAACAAACCAAGATTTTGATGCGGCGGGTGCGTGTAATGTATGCTACAGGCCTTCGCGTATTTGGCTGCCTGGTCTGAAAGACGACCCTTAGCTTTTAGAAGCCTCCCTCGAAAAGCCTGCTGATCATAGCTTGGCTTCAGCTGAATAAGATGCATCAAAGCTGATGAGATCATGCATGATTATGACCGCTTTGAGAAAGCTGCTGAGACATCCAGCAAGTGAGAACCAGTAGCCACCGCCTATCGACACCCATTAGGATGCCATACAATGCCAGACATCATAATTGACTTGATGCTTGCAAGGCATTTCCCATGTACGAGATTAGGGGGCGGTGAGGCCTCTAGCTCAGACACCCCGCTAGACGAACATCCTCTCGAGCTTTTATTTCTTTTGAAATTAATACCCTCTTGCGTTGTTTGCTTTGGTAGCGGAGACGGAGCGTTCGGAGCTGGGCTGCTTACGCAGCATCTTGGCGGTACTGATGAAAATTTTCCTATTGGAGTAAAAGCAGGTTGACTGTTCTAGGCGTCAACCCGCACTCGAAGGAATATAGTTTACCGCAGAGTATTGTCCACATCGCCAGATTCATTCATCCATCCCACATTCCACGATGCCTATCTCAGGCTTCGGCACGCTCTACAACATATTAGACTACTCATACTTCGTCTTTATACTTCCTTCCTCGGCATTGAGAATTTATGAAATTTGTGCAACTATCGGAGACGAAGCGACGTCCTATTGCTTAAAGAACAAGATTCTATCTCCAAATAAGCAGCATGATGGACATGACAAGTAATCCAAATAGCCAGAACGCCACATCGAAGGGCATTGAAAATACCGTGACGGATACGACATCGATTCCAAACAGAGCCCAGAGATATATGGGTATTCCAAAAAGGTTCCGCCTGATACCACTCCCTTTTTGCATTGCGAGGCCCAAAAATATTGCAAAAAAGCAGTTTAATGGCTGAATAATGACAACGTTTGCCAGAAAGAGTAGGATATTTTCTGAATCCAGATCGGGATCGGCCGCAAAGATTCCGAGAATGCCGATCCTCACGCCATGGAACGCAAGAAAGAAAGCCACAGTGACAGGAATTACCTGGGCACAGGCAAGCACGATTACCTGTTCCATGCACTTCGACTTGGTATAGTAATCTCTGAGGAGGCTTCTGAGGTTCTTGGCATCGATCATGCCTGTTTCTAGGGAGCCGTTGCAATGAGCGACAAGTAAATTTCGCGTCTGTGTGTTGATGTCTGCCGTATCCACGTGCCGTGCTGATAAGAGTCCATTTGATTGCATTGCGCCAAAATCTGTCGATTCCACGTGCATGTGGGACACCTGGTGGAGAGGTTGAATATCGGTTTTCGGGTGTCTGTTATCAGGATCTGAGACCTCACTCATAGTCGATCCTGTATCGTGGGGGCGAGTACTGATGGTCTCTGATAGATCCGTGGTCAATTGTCTCTCAATTTGATTTTGATTCTCCTCCGAGACGTCTTCCTCGGATATCGTGCTTCCTTTCTCAGCTGTCTTCTTCATTGCCCCTAAGAAGGGCACCGCGAAAGCAACGACGGGCCCGATGAGGAGAAATACGGGAAGAATTTGACCAAAGCCCCACTTGTTCTCGTCGATGTCGACAGAGGCGCGAACTCGAAGGAGGCGCACTGTACCCCAAATAGCCAACGTAAACAGCCAATATGTCTAGGAGAGTTGATTAGCATTAGCAAGACTTCTACCATTCCGGTGGTCCTTACATCGACAAGTTCCGAGGAGAGGATGTTGAGATACGTATACAGCATCAATCCCCATGAGATTCGAAGAAGAATACCGATGTGCCTCATCCTCGTGATGATGCTCCTTGCTGGACGTTTGCTCTGGGCTTTCATCTGCTTAGCCGTTCGTACTAGATACCAGTTGATAGGTTTGTCCAAAATCGACATCCGAGTCCGGAAGGACCAAGACCTGTTCATCTTCACCAATCGGGTAAGAAAGGTAAAGATTGCCAGAATGACAGAGAGCATAGTTGTCTGGAACGAGAGATGAGATTCCATAGGAATGTCCGTAGGTCCCCAGGTGGCGGAAGCCACGCATTCGTCTACTGTGTAGGTGACATTCCCCCTCTCCTTGTGGAGTTCGACTGATGCCTGACACGCTCTCCATTCCATGGTGTTCAGTGCTATGGATGGGTAATAAAAGCAGCGCGCATTCGTTGTCGACACATCCCATGCCAGATGCTCTTCAGTTCCCATCCAGTCAAACCAGAAGGTTGGTCCGATCGCTACCAGAAGGCCCACCCATAAGACGAACATTAGGCTCAGGCGCCACCTTCGCTGGGTTGGGTGTCGATGCAGATGTCCACGAAGGACTGTCATACAAGCGACATGGGTGAGGTTTGAGAACCAGACGAGATAGACAATAATATACCAGTGATATGCCGAGATGGTATCGATGAACAAGTTGATATAGCCGCTAAGCAGGATACCGAATCCTGTCAGCAGCTGAATATCGCACATCTCGAGCACGGCCTGTGACAGATTAGACCATCGTGAGCTTTTATCGACAATCTACAGGGTGTATGGGAAGGGGGGCTCCGTGTAGTCTCGAAGGATCTCTCACCTTCTCTAAAATTCCCTCCCACAACTGTGGATTGCGAAACATTCGTCGCCGCCGCAGCCATTGACAGCCCCTCACGGCTACCTCGTCCACATGATTAGGCTTCCATTTGTGATCATCGCGCTCGTTTGCCGATCGACCCTCGAAAGGATTCTTATAAGGGTCGAAAGCAAATAAAAACCGGATGATCACTAGCAGCACCACAAAATAAGCTGTTCCCACGAAGCCTATCAAGACCTTAGTTGGTCACACCCATGCGTCAGTTGCGACATCTCAGCTCTGTAGGCCAGTGACTTACCCCTATCCCGCCGATTTCCGGATTGGCTTCAAGTTCAGCTGGTGTTTTGTAGCAGTCCTCGGCTGGGTCAAGTACTGACGGCATTGTTCTCCGGGCTACAAAGATTGTCATGAAGCTCTGGTAGAGAGGTCGAACCCCAAAAGCTGGGACAAGGAAGATGCATATATGCTTCACATTCTATGGCATTATACCATAAACGACTGAGACAATCTTGCGCCATGGCCGTTTCCGACAGTATAGTGGCTGGCGTGATCAGCGCCGTGTGTGGTGGGCTTCGAGCCTATTAGCGGCTAAGCTCTTAATGGAAATTAGTGGACATCCGGCAAGACATGCCGCCAGACAATTTTTATCGGCAGTTTGCAGTGTCTGAAACACCAAATAGCTTTTGGACCTACAAGTTGGGCGAGGCATTAGACGGAGCGTAGTTAGCCGCGACGAGATCTTTATTACAACCAAGCTCTGGTGCAACTCTCACCACCCGGATGATGTCGAGCCTGCCTTAGATGACTCGTTGAGGGACTTGGGCGTCGACTATCTTGATCTACGCCTCATGCAATACCCCTGTGCCTTCAAGCGTGGCCCCGACCTCATGCCTATGGGACCTGATGGGAGGATACTTCCTGACTCAACTGATTTTGTCGACACATGGCAGGCCATAGAGAAATTGCTGCCAACTGGCAAAGTCAAAGCCATTGGTGTGTCCAACTTCAGTCAGCTGGAATCGGAGCGAATCTTGAAGTAGTGCAGCGTCGTGAGTAAAAGGAAACCCATCCTACCGCCTGGTTCGTGGGCTGTCATCGCGCCTAGTACCTTCACATTCTGCCTCGTTGTCTCACAGGTCCCGGCTATTCACCAAATGGAGCATCATCCCTATTTACAACAAAAAGACTTCATCGACTGGCAGGAAAGCAAGGGAACCAAGATCATGCAGTTCCGCCCCGGCGACAATCTCAACACTTTCTATCGGGATGTTTCCTGGCCGAAGATGTAGCACAGATGGCTCGCCCGATTGATCACCCAATCCTTCATGCACTTGCAAAGAAACACGGGAAGTCGCTGACTCAGATTGCGTTGGCATGGGGTGTAATGAATGGTCACTGTGTCATCCCGAAGAGCACAATCGAGTGGCAGATCAAGGAGAATCTAGAGGCAGAATCTATTCCCCTAGATGAAGAGGACTTGCAGCACACTGCAAAGACCGACCAGCAAGCACGGTTTAGCGATGCTACTGAGTTGTTTGGGTACAAGCTTTACGTTGGCTTTGATGGTGTCGCGTCATAAGAGCGTTCTTAAAGGCTCAGGCGCCAGGAAGTTACGCAAGTAATTCACGTGGCTTTGGTCCTCCCAAATTCCAAGTTTACTTTTGAGTCCTGTCTCCGTAGTTGATTGTCAAAGCCTTTTCCTCCTCCTGTTATTACATCACGAAATGTACAAGATAAAATCATCCAGCCGCCCCTCCTTACTTAGCACTGCTATCTTGGTAACCCTCTTCGAACTCAACGATTCCCACTCCTCACACATCTTGCTCATTGTGTAGTAAAATTCTGCCTTGATCAAATCGCTCCAGCCAGTGCCGTTCTCTTCAACCGTGAAGTCGGTCGGGGCTTGTATCCCAGTGGATACCCGAGCGTCCGTAATGGCATCTGTCGTGCCCTGGTTCGACACCTCCCTGATCTGAAGCGAGTTGAGCTCCGAGAGAGACATGCCGGCCCGGACCCAGACGAATACCATGATGTCACGCAGCTTGAGTCTCGGCCGCGAGTCGTACCACGCGTTATAGGCTTCTTCAATGATGATGCGCCCGCGGCTTTTGTCTATGAGAAACGTGTCGAGACGCTGGCTGTTGCGGTGGACTTCCCACGTATCATCGTACTGTTCTACGGTGTAGCCGTAGTCGTCGAGCTCGTCGTCACCCCAGGCGAGGGAGGCCAAGCTCAAGAGGATGATGAGATAATGATATAGAGATCGCATACTGGCGACCCGCGTCATATGAATGTATCTCAAAAGTCTGGAGGGTGAACAGCGAATTTTGTTCTTTTTTTTAGACGGTGGGCGGAAGTGAGGAAATAATGCTAGTACCGCAACCAGGTTCAAAAATTGGCGAGTAACAGTGTTTAATATGGCTAGATCTTCGGCGGATCGACCAGAAGGCTAGTCGCGATCAATTTGCCGAAGCTGTCGTAAACAAAGTCTTTCACTCGACAAACTCGGCTTGATCGAATCTGAAGCTTCAATTTCAGTGGGGCTTTTCATCAACCGCAGTTTTAAAGTTCTATTGGAATTCACAGCCCGGCTGGTGTGCTGCGTAATCCGGGACTCTGAAGGCTGAGCTACCTACGCAATAACCAGTACCCTGTTCATCTTATTGAGGACTCAATAAAGTGAGCTCTATGGTGGACAGTAGTGCCCCGAATATCTTGAAGTGAGAAGTCAGCTCAACACACGGAGAATTTTGATCTAACCAAACTTTAAGGGCCACTGTACTGATTCATGCTACATCGCAGCGGAAATTACCGACGGCAGGCGGCGGGATGGCGCGATCCTGCGGAGGTAGCCGTGATTAATTTATTTTCAGCCTAGTTATTCTGGACACTCTTCGCCCTCAGTTGTCAATCTAATTGGAATAGGTAACCCAGCTGGTCTTGGCGTAAGGAAATGAGTCCTTTGTTGGCTATGCCTTCTTCTTAGTCCCAACTTCAGCAAATATTTTGGAAGTGCCCCCAAGATCAAAACATTTTCTTTCTTTGACTGACCCATCACGGTCTTCCGCTGAGAACGAACCTGAGTTGGCACCATCGAGTCCACAAGCGAGATGTCTTTGCAACTCAGAATATTACTCCTCAGTCTCTTCCTCGCAGTCGCTGCCGGTGCTGGCGATATTTGGAGCAAGTGGAAGAACCACAACGATATTGTCGGTTTCCCTCAACCACAGGCTTCAGACTATGAGCAAAACAAAACGCGACTATTCAAGCCCAGGCTTCACGTTTGGGGCGGATGTCTTCCCTACCCAGCAGTAGACTCACAAGGCTACCTCGGGTGAGTCTTCTCACCCCATCTCCATCAACCTCTTCCGTCCTCTCTTGAGATCATATTCGTCTATCCAAGCGGCGCACAATATTCTAACAAAGGCGTCTTTTCAAAGGTCTGGACTCAAACCAACAGGCAAAAAGAGCGGCGACTGTTGGGACACCAGTCAATCCGGCCAGATCTATGCTCGAACGGGCTCCAGTCATGGCCGGGATGCCATCATGTACGCCTGGTACGAGCCCAAAGTCCGTTGGGCCAAGGGCAACAGCAACGGTCATAGGCACTACTGGCGTAGCGTCGTCGTCTGGTTGACTCAGAACGGTTGCGACTTTGACAACGTTGCGGAGCTCACGATGGCTGGCATCAGCTACTCCACCGACGTCGATACCTACGATACGTCGATCTCCGGCAAAACGATCTGGACAGGTGGAGATGGAATGAGCCCCACCGCGACCGACGGAAAACACACGCATCCGCTTGTGTCATCATGGGGGAACAAGAACTTGGGGCCGTCGGATGTCGGTATGGACGGCACGTTTTCGCAGCCCCTTATCGACTGGACGTCGCTGACCCAGCCTGCCCGGGATGCGCTGAACGGCGTCATTTACGAGCACACAAAGGTGCCCTTCAGCGACACCAACCTCCAGGGAGCTCTTGATGCTGCTTACAATGCCGGATTCTATCATGGTCATGTCTTGGACGACTGCGGTGATGATCGGGAGCCGGTACAACAAGGTGACGGCAAGAATGAGCCGTTATCAGCCATGGACGATAAGGACGACACAGGCAAATCCCGTCTAAGGCGGCAATTGCGGTATTTCTAGCTAGGATGTTGCTGATTTCTTGCCTAAATATCCACTCTCAATTAATGTAATCCTAGAAATAGCCCCAACCGAGTTGCAAAACTCTCATCTATGAACATTTTGTCGAGAAGAAGATCAGTTCTAGACTGTTTGTTCATTTGCAGACTGAAACATAATTCAAAATTTGAAACATGAGGTCTTTGGAGGTGTCCCTAGCGGTAATATCTCCAATATGGATGGTTCTCCATTTGGCCTCCCTCGTCAAAGTCAATCACCACACCCTTGGGAGGTTTTCCAAACTCTCGATCCCTCCGTCTGTTCTCCTTAATCGTCATAATTGTCATGAAGGCGCTGCCAATACCGGTCCAGCATGTGGCTGCGAAAAGTGTCCAGAAACCCTTCTTGTATGCTGGGCCATCTGTTGACTGGAACAGATACCCAGTGGCAATGCCCATGGTACTTCCGAAAGACTGGAATAGTCCGGACGCGATCCCCTTCTTGATATCTCCGCAACAATTGCTTGTGATATTGCCAACGCTCAGCGTGACCCCAGATAGGATTCCAGTCAATATCAAGAACGTAGCGCCGTACCTCGCACTTGCTGCTGTATGCGGCAAGACAGCCAACAAGAGATCTCCAGTAGCCGCGACGATAGAACAGATGACCAGCAGCCCCGAGCAGGACTAGAGCCTATCACTCGCGTATCCAACAACGAATACCATCACAAAGGCAACGCAGTAAGGCGGTGCTACCATCAGTTGAGCTTTGACGTTGTCGTATCCAAAGGTCGCGACTATGATAGGAGTGAAGGTCGCAATCGTATAGGTTTGGAGGACCTGGCCCATGTAGATGAATATGTTCATCCACAGTCTCCAGTCGCGGAGTTGATTTAGTGTAGTCTTCCAATTGATCTTGCCGTGAGTCCTGTTACCGTCCTGCATCATCCGCCAGGTAGCGACGTCGCGCTCTCGAGGTGTAAGCCACTTTGTGTTATGCGGGCGATCCGGAAGAACCCAGACACAAAGTAGACCGATGAGAATAGTGAGCAGACCCTCGATGAGGAACAGAGCTTGCCAATGTTTCACGCTCGGGTTGGAAATGTTCGCAACTCCGTATGCCACCCATCCTCCAAAAGCACCAGCCAAGGGTGTTGCCGAAAGGTAGATGCTGATGCGACGGCCCCATTCCTGTGCCACGATAAGCGATGTCCAAATTCGACGGTTATTGATGGTAACATACCGCTCTTGGATAGAGTACTGTCGTGAGATATGGAGCACCACTGATGAAACATGCTTCAAAAATGCCCAAAAAGAACCTAATGGCATACATGCCTCCTGGGCTGCCTGCGACCGCTTGTAAAGTTGCAAAGACTCCCCAGATGATCTAGGCTCTCGTCAGCACAAGAGAAATGGAAGAGTCCTTCTCTTTCTGTAATAAATCTTACCATAGCTGTCGCCAAGTATAAAGATGGCCGGATGTATCGCATTCCGATATTCGTAAACAGATCGGCGATGCATGTTCCCACAAAGAACATGCTGACGGCTAATGAGAACTGCTTGGGAGAAAACCCGAGATCCTCACGAATCCCCATCAAGGCTGCGTTACCCAGAGCCCCACGATCCAGCCATGTGAACATGTACAGAACCTGATCCGCCATTAAACACATCGTCACTAGGATCAAAAGGTTCTATTCACTTACAAGAAGAAAGGGAGGTAGTCGCATGTCAATCTTTCTTCTCACTGCTTTGACTTCCTCCGGCGTCACGGGAGGATCAAGGTTGTTCATGCGAGCCACGATGTCGTCCTCATCAATCGGACCCGGCCCATTTTCTACACCAGCTCGCCCTCCCTCTTCATCCTCTGACACACTCTTGTGGCCAAGGGCCGTCGCATTGGATTTGATGTCTGGCATCTCAACTTGACGTATATTGTGGTAGGGTCTTTAAGAAATATTCTTCAAATTAGGGGAAATAAAAGACACTCTAGTGAATATATGGCTTGAAACAAAGCTGTTGGGCAAGTCAATGTGGTATTTCTCGGCTGTATGTCGTCACTTTTCCGTTGGGCTCGCGGTCTCGAACCTCGGTGGTCAATAGCCGTTGGGCCACCCGCTCCCCCGCTCGTTAGGAGCTGCAGCAAGCCGATGCCGCAAACTTGGCGCACAGGAACAATAATGAGCTTGATTCGCACGATAAGCCCCAGTCGATTAATCCACGAGTGTTGTTTGGGTTACAACGTCGATCACTTTCATTCAGTCTGCCACGTGCTTGAGCGGGGAAAGCGGCCGGAACCAGGCGAAGCCATTCCGAAAGCTTGGCCGCCGGTGGCAGTCGGCGGTCATCAGCCCGATTTTACGAGCTTCGGCTATCGATCCGAGAATCGCATGTGTAAGCATCCGAATGACGGAGGTCCGCGTCTTATTAACAAACGCTTGGATGCAGGTTCGACCTCGTAGCCTTTGCGACCGGCCCGGTCTTGACTTCGAGAATGACGATTCCGTCTTGCTTTTACGTATTTAATAATAGGGCATTTCGTATTAGTCGGCGCCTTTGATCTGAGGCCCCTGGCACCCCACGCCGGCCCGGGCCCGGACCCCACTAATGAGCCCCTCAGATTTACGCCGAATGCGCCGGGGCTTGTAAATTGCGCCGCTCGTCGCTACGAGATTGTCCGTGAGTCAATTAGGGTTCTCACTTTGGAGGCCATGTCTTATGACTGCTGTCTGAATCTCATCTGAATTACGTTGAGTCGTGACCACGAAAGCCGGCAGTTGTCGGCGAAAGAGCCACGGGCCAAACACTCAGGGGGATTCTAAATGGTGCTGCATCGAAATTTGAAACATCGTAGATAATATTGTTAACAATTCTAAGGTGTAAACTTATCTTCAATCCGGGGTCTATGAACTTCATTGCTTAGCCTTTGCCTTGAGCTCTCCACGCTCCTTCACCAAATCGGCGATGCCGTCGCCCAAATCAGTGCCCAGTGCCTTGAATCCCTTGATAACGCCTTCGCGGTCTCCCTCGCCCAGCTCCTGGCTCATCTTGAATTTCCCACCAAGCCTATCGATCGTGATCTCAATGCCGATAATTGCCATCTTCGATAGTTCAATGTAGCGCTCCGGCGCATCAGAAACCTTCCAAGGTCCTGGTCGGTCACCTTTGCCCGTGTAGCCCATTATTGAGGTCTCGCCCATACGCGAGAGGTCGTCAATCTGCTTTCCCAAGAACTTCTGAGTTTCTTCGGTTTTGGATTCGTAGAAAATCTTTGCGCGTCCATAAGCCTGAACGGCGGCGTAGTTCCAGGTTGGCACGACCTTTGCTGTTGTCGGTTTGGTTTCGGTGTAGAACTTCGGTGTGACGTAGTGGTGTGTCGGCGCGGTGAAGAGGACCATGACCTCCTGGTCAAGGACATTCCCGGTTCCCGTGCGGCCTTCGGCCGACAATGACTCGATTATGGCCTTGCTCTGCGGGTTCGCGCGTGCAAGGTGGCCTCGTAGGACGCCGAGCTCGGTTTCGCTACTATCGTCTTCGACATCGAGAACCCAAGGGATGTGGCTGGACTGGATGAGAGGGTACGTGGGGGAAGAGATGGCTGTGGTGAGGATGCCGAGGGGAAAGTCGCGGATGAGCTTGCGCAGTGCAGGTATGCTCTGCTCAGCGTGAACAGCGCGGAGATACATGTTGTGCGTGAATGATAGGTAACCCTGACTCTAGTAGATTGAGAGATTTTATCGTACGTTTTGAAGGTGTTGAAGAAAGAGACTGCTCTCAAAATGATAAGCGATTCATGCCACTCTAGCGGATTGCCTCGGGCCGGCGATTTTAATAGCGCCCGGATGCTTGCTCTAACACAAGCGCCATGTTTTTCAAAGGGCGCGCGGTCCACTAATTATGGTTCTGTCGGTTTGACTGACTTGGGTATCTTTCGCCTGGCTGTTAGCATGTTTGAACGCCTCCAATTGATCATTTTACGTACGCCTACAACTGCATTGGTTGAGCCGTTGCAGATGACCAAAGATGACACCGCTCGCAGCTGAGTGGCTACTGCATTAGACCTATTGAAGTCGTTTCGAGTTACAGCTATTCAATCATCAATCCATTGGATGTCAACCTCTTATTGGAGCAGCATGCAATGCACCTGTCTCCCGAAGGATGCAGATATCTCCGCGGAGGCTATCTTCGCTATCTCTGAAGTAGCTTTCTGGTTGGTCGGTCACGCATGCTTATCTACGTACTCATCTCGCGAGGCTGCCCGCAAAGCTCTTGCTAGAGAGCAAACCGAGGCCTGTTTGCGCGCAATTCCCTCTCCGGCAACTCCAGGAACGGATGCGGGAGTGGATGCGGGAACTTTGCCGCTTCTCCGCCGCTCGTAACCGGCCCGGTGGTGGATCCCGGTCCCACCAGCGGCCGAAGCGGCATGGCTTCCGCCGGTCGGATCAATGCGGCAGCAACGATCAACCTCTGTTAAAGGCGCTATGAACATCCTTACTGTGAACTTCAAAATGTGAGAAAAATCCAAGATGGGATCAAGTAAACGATTAAGTAAGTTCAAGCACGAAGCACGCGAATAACATTGCACCAGAACTCGCTTAATTATTTCGTATTATTTGTGTCATTATCAATTACAGCCCAGTTCTCACTTGACATGGTGGCTTGCCCGTTCCATATTCTGGATATGTCATAGCATCCGGGGTGATCAGTTTACCCTAGAGATCTTGAATCCTCCAGGAATCCTCTTCTGGAAAACGCCTTCGGGGTCATACTGGGATGCAACACTGCGAATGAAGTTGATGTTCGTGTCGCCATAGGTCTTGATGGGGTCCTGGCTAGGATCGGCGTAGTTGAGGTAGCGCCAGTTCACGTTGCCATCAACGGAGACAGCAAAGTCCTCGATTCTTACAGCTGCTGCAGCCATGTGGGCCCGAGCAACGGCTTCCTGGGCCTCAGTGTTAATAGTCACGAGGCCGAGCCACAGAATGGCGTTGTCAGCCTCAGAGTCAAGACCGAGGACATTTCCGCCGCGCTCGCTGCCAATCTTGGCGAAGTAGGTTGGGAGGGGTTGGAAGACCATCTGAGTGGTGAACTCGTCGGCGCCGACAGCAGCCTTCATGGTGTCGACGAAGACTTGGTGAGCATCGACGGCCTCCTTGAGGATGGATGCGTCGTTCTTGAAGGTCAAAGTGAACCAAACGCTCCTGTGAATACCGATGGTTAGCGCTCCATAATGGTTCGACAGATATGAATGAACCTACCGAGAGCCCGCAGGGATCTGAGAGTTCAACGCGAGGTCAGCCATACTGCGGCGGGTCATGTCGCTGCTGATCGCCGGAATCTGGTTGATCTTCGCAAAGCCGGTGGTGTTGCTGTTGCCCTGAGTGTTGACGCGAGACGCAGCGATCAGGACGTCGTCACCCATCGCGGTGTTGTGGGTGTAGACAAAAACCGCAGCATCATCGGCGAAGGTCTCGCCCTTGTTGGTGAAATCGACAATAGCATCGACTACAGCGTCAGAGTTGTCCTTGCTCATGAGATGGATACCAGTGTAGAGGTCTTTTGCTGGGATCGCTTCCATGTCGAAGCGGGTGACAATGCCGAAGTTGCTGCTACCGCCCTTCAGAGCCTTGAACAAGTCCGAGTTGGTGCTGTTGTTAGCGTTGACTATGCTTCCATCCCCAAGGACGACCTCGTAGTTGATTACCGAGTCGCATCCGAAACCCATGCGACCAGTGAAGTATGAGTTACCACCTCCAAGGAGGAAGCCACCCACACCGACGCCGCCATCACGGCCTCCAGTGACGGTCACGTTGTACTTCAGGAGGTTGGCGTAGACATCCTTCCAGTGGTCGCCTGGGCCGATGGAAGCCAGGTTCGTCGCAGCATCGTAAGACGACTGGTTGAAGAAAGCCAGGTCGATGGTGACACCGTTGGCAATGTTGTTCGTGCCAGCCCAGTGGTTATGTCCACCACCACGAACGGCGATATGCCAATCGCCAGCACCTGAGCCAGCGTTCACCAAGGCAGTCAACGCGGCAGAGACTTCTTGCGTGTCTCGGGGCTGAACGAGGCACCACGGCCGAAGACGGGCACTGACGGACCAATACGTTGCAATGCGTGTCTCGTAGCCCTCGTCCGTGGCAAAGACCAAGCGGTCTCCCAAGCCAGCCGTAATCAAGGCATCGCACTATTTGGTAATCATAAATGTCAGTCGTGAAATGTATCACTATTCCTGTTTACGATGGTTGCATGACACGCATGTCGCAGGGGTTCCTGCAAGTTTGCGGCGTAGGATTGAATAAAGGGGGAAGCTTGGCGTACAGGAGCAATGCCGGTACGGTTCGTGGCGGTTGCACGAATCGCCATCGGCTCCGGGGCCTCGAGCGCGGCCGCGGAACAGATACCGGGCAGAAACAATGCCGAGGCGGCCAAGAGGCTGGTGCTGAAGCCTCCGTTGAACATTGTGGCGTTGGCGAATGTGAGTTGCTCCACGATTGATTGAGTAAGTCCGGCGGCGATGACCCCCGGTGACGAATCGAGCAAACACAGACACGACCTTGGCGAGCTTGAGGGTGAGCAGCAGCGACCAAATTTCCTCTTTCCACGTGGCGGTAGATAGATTTCTTATACATGACACGGAGCCTTGAAATCTGCAATGACCGAGGCCCCGAGATTATTGATGCAAGACGACGGGTCTGCAGGGGAAGAAAAACAACGCTCAAGGGGCTATCGTCGTCATGAATCCAGTCATCCTCCTTTGGGGCCAAGCTGCTGCATTGTGTCGCTGATCCTACAGGCTTGGATATTGACATTAGTTCTCAGGGGTCATCAAGGAAAATATGCAAGTCATTCTGTGCTAGAATGAAAAGTGGCGTGGTAAGAAACTGCGTTTGACTTGACGCGCAAGTCGATGTTACCACGCTCGGGGGAACCATGGGAAGGATTGTTGGTTCTTCAACGGCACAGACTGCGGAAGAGGCGAGGTGCATATGCAACTCCGTCGACATCCCACTTCTGGTGGCGTCGTGACTGGCTGTCTTACTGCCCTCTCGATCAAGGTTGTTGGTCGTCCAGATAATGTTGTTGGTGCTTCGTTACACTCGCTTGATTAATATACCGGGCCCCAGTCAGGGGTACTTGAGCCCTCAGAATGATATTCACAGCGGATCTCGACCTGATCGTAGGCCCGGGTCTTGTCGAAATCAAATTTTACCGCAATCTAGACTTCGAGCGCCCGGAAAAGCTATCATTTCTCATCACTCGTTTTGTGAGATACTCGAGCTAGATAGAGCGAGAGAGTCAAGCCTGGCGCGATTCTCCAGTGCACGATTCAGCAGGCCCTGCTGAGTTGCAAGGCGAAAATCAACTAACCAAAACTAGGTAGACAGCCGTTGGTTCTGCTGACTTGGCGAGGACGGAGCACTCCATAAATACGACGGTGAAGGTTGCGGCACAGCGCAGAGTGGTGGAGAATTCGAGCCTTAACAAGGGACCAGGACGCCGGGGAAGCATCCCACAGGCTTGGACCCTCGGTGTGGATTCTAGCCCTGTCTCCGCAGTCTGGACATGTCGCAAGGATCCTCGTCTGCAATCTGCGATTTCAGCCATGAATTGAGGACGAAGCAAAGTCCGAGCAATTGAGCTGGAGTGGGGTGTTCCAAGTGAAGCAAGGGAACGGTATCGGTAGAAAGAGACTTGGAACACTGAATGAACCTGACACAACCGCAATGCTTCAGTACGACTACCAATGCTCCTATGAAGAGTTTTTGATCCTCCTACGAACCATGCTTTCGCTACGTAGCTTCTTTCATTCACTGTTCTTTCACCTTCGGTTCGGGATACTGGATCGCCATGTCTAATACCTCTGGTGTGATTACGGCTCTTCCGGCGCCTGAGGGGTATGTTGTCGACTTTGAGAACCCGCAGAGGCGGGACGTAGTCGAAACGTATGTGGTCGTTGGTATCGGCATGTTTCTAGCGCTTTTGTTCCTACTTCAGCGTTTGTATGTCAAGGTGGTCATTCGCAAGAAGTTTGGACTTGATGATGGTTCGTGTTCCAAAGTTAGACTGGTACAAGTTTTGTTTTTAAACTGACATCGCTGCAGTGCTGCTTCTTTTTGGATGGGTAAGTTGTCTTATGTTCTTAAGCATCTTGGATGCCCGTTGGTATTTATTCCCGACTTCGGGGCTTCAAACCGCTGCGTGCCTAGGGCAGTTGGGAGAACATGAGTGCAAGACATGCTGACTTCCAAAGAAGGTTTTCACGGTCGCCATCCAGGCATTGATGATAAGTTAGTCATTATCAAGCAATAGTGCTATTCTCGGCTGCTAACCCAGATGCAGAGGCTGCCCTGGAAGGATATGTTGGGGTTCATGGCTGGGAGATTCCAATTGAGAAGTTCAAAGACTTCACTTTCGTATGTCATCAAACTCCACCAGATGTTCTCGATGCACGGTTCCAAGACGCTGACAGCCAACAGTGGAACAGCTACATCAATCCGATTGTTTACGCGATCCCACCAGGAGCCTGCAAGATGGTCATCCTGTTGTTCTTCCTCGAGCTCAACAACAACGCCAAATGGTTTAAATGGTCTGTCTACATCACCATGTTCGTGGTAGTGGGTTCCAGCTTGAGCATCCTCTTCAGCTCCATCTTCCCCTGCAAACCGATCCCATCCGCATACGACCTCGTCACCGACGGCGAATGCATCGATCGAGTCGCGACGTTCAAGGCAACTGCGGCATTTGGAGTCATAACAGATGTCATGATCATCTGCATCCCGGTACCGATGGTCTTGTCTCTGCACATCTCAACACGGAAGAAAGTTGGACTGCTAGCCTTATTCGGCATTGGTTCGGTGTAAGGGCAAACCTCGGGAACCTTGGTGTTTCTTCATTTTATGGACAGCGCTGACCGTACGGCAGGACTGTCATCACCTCTGTGGTCCGTTTATACCTTTTGATTACCATTCTGGCCGACGCCGATCAGACGTGGGGTGGAATTTTCATCAACATTTGGGTGTAAGTCAGCCCAATCATGTCTTATCTTGCTTGATGTCTTACTTCTTCCGCAGAAGCATCGAAGCGAACCTGCTTGTTATGTGCGCATGTCTTTCCACGCTTCGCCTCTTCTTCCACACCGTTTCTCCAAAGCTTTTCTCCTCCGGTGCAGGCACAACTGGGAAATCTGGCGGAGTGTCGGGCAATGGTTTGCGTACCATAGGGGGCACTGGAGGAGGGATCTCGGCTGGTCATCGTTCTCAGTATAACCGGTTTGACACCAGTCGCGATGAACCGGAGTATGACATGGACACTTTCCATGTACAGATCAAGGGGGGGCCTCGCGAGCGAGATGTGGAACGCGCCCAAATGAAGGATTCAGGCGGCACGTGGAATGACCAGGACAGTAGCAGCGATAGGGCTATCGTACAAACTACTGAGACGCACATCTACATCTCAAAAGCATAGACATCAGAACACGGATATTCGTCTCCTAGTACACTATTGGGCCCACTGAATTATTTTTTTCATGTTTGAGGGAAGCTTCCCTTCGCTGTGTTTCGAAGTTTCTAAAAAAGGCAGACCTCTGAAAGCGCTTGTGATGCTTCGCGTGCTATAAGGGTACACGTACGCATAGCTCAGACTTTGTCAAGAACCTCAATGGCTGGCTAAAGAGGTAGAGAGGAAGAACCTCAACGGCTGCCTACATGCGAGAAACCAATAGCGTGGAATTTATGGTTTTGTAAAGAGACGGAGCGGATTTTCACGCCTGACTACCTGATCTACCACTGCTCTCCCATTAGTTCTTTTTCCACTCAGCAACTTAGCAGTTATAAGTAAGGTAGAAAGACAACGCAGGTTTTCTTGGCCGTGTTCCTCAGTGTAACAACCACCTATATTCAAGATAAGTTTTTGCCACTGCCCAACAACTCGCTCTTCCGGCTCTCCCTGGCATACTTGAATCTGTTTCTCGTCATGGCGTAAGTGACTCAGTATCTACCAAGCCACCAAAATACTGATGACTAATTGTTACAGAAGCCAAGAACTGAGTCGGTTGGAAAAGCTTCCTGCCGAGCTGTTGCTGGAGATTCAGCAGTACCTTGACACTGTTGAAAGAGCACTGTTTCCGATTATTAGTCACACCATCCAGGGGAAAGTTGGTTATCATCCCAACACTCTCAGCCAACTTCATCCCGAGTATGTCCTATACCGACTGGACCAATTGAACATGTATCCCGAGCTCATTCTGTGTCAATACTGCTGCATATTCCACCGGCCAGAGCTATCGACAGAAAAATATGCACCCGCGCGCGAGAGGCCCCCTTGTCAATCTGGACGCCCCAAACGGAGGATACGGACGCCCTTTTTCGACGAGCATCCGCACAAAAATATCGTGGCCGGACATATGCGACAGCAACGTCTGCGCCACTTACTTCGTTCGGTGCCTATCTCATCGAACCTGCAATCTATGACCAGGATTCACAAACAAACTGGCCAAATTCGGATGGATTCTCTTCGTGACTTGAAGGTCGTGGGAGAAAGATGTCTGCTGAAGATGCAAGACATCTTCTATTGCAATGACGACCTGAGGAAGGCCCTTCTTCGACAAGAATCAGCAGTTGAGTTTCATCTAGGGAGCCTGTTGAGTGGGACCTGCCCTCATTTCCCTGCAAAATGGATGATACAGGAGACATTCCTGCCCAGCGGTTGGAAAGATCAGCCTCACGTGGGTATGGACAAAATCCTAGATTGTCTTTGGGGCCACGAACAGCCGTGCTAGAAGCACTGTCTGGTCTCAATGAATTGGATCCGCAGCTGCCAGACCTGTCCTATGGACTATTCTATCAGTGCAATAGACACTGGTGGGTACGCGAGTGGGAAAAGGGCGGTGATTCTCACAAGCTGGAGGGACCTCGGAGATTGCCAATACAGATATGTTGATGACAATGATTTTTTCTACCAGAAACAGCTAGAAAGGAATTGCCGGAAGGATACGACCAGAAAGTGTGGGAGCATCTTTCAAGCGTATGAGCAGACAAGCCAGATGAGCTTTACGCCTGACTTTCCCAAGGATAGACTCGAAAGGGGTGACGATTCGGTTCTCTTTGCACCAAGCAGAGTTGAACGACGTACGGATTAGCATTACTAGCCAGCAACAGAGCATAGAACTTTAGAGTGTCATAGAGAAGTGAACACGTTTTTGATGTGCTAGAGCGACTGCTTTCCCGATGCACTCGCTGTTGTTGTCGTTGTCTTCGTCCTGGCTACCGCACCGCCGCCCATGATCGCGTACATCGTTGTTACTGCTGTGACTACAATTGCTATGGTTGTCGTTGTCGCTATTTCGTATTGCAGTTGTAGACGTCTCCAATCGGAGTAAAACTTCATTTCTTTTTAGTACGCTGAAGGCAGATAGATATACATACTCGCGTAAATATTGGAAAAGTCAGACCGCCTCTTGTAGAAAGTTATCCTTTTGTGCCACATATCTTCTGTGGGGTATCAACATGTTGCTGGCCATGGGCTCCAGACGGAACTCAGTTCGGCTTTGATCTCTGCCAAACCAGCCGGACCACATTTACATGATCTAACCAGCGACGCGGTGTCTTTATCCGAACGTCGTCGTTCAAGCCAGGGATTTCCCACCAATAAGCCCAAGCCCTGCGCTGCAGTGCGACCTGTCCAAGGATCTCCCCCGCACATCTCCAAGATTACCCCAGCCAACTTCCCCACGCCGATCTCCCACCGGCCTGGAGCGCCAGACCGCTTCGCGGCAAGATGGGAGAGATGAACTCGTTGGTCGGGGGTCTTTTCCGACCCGCGCGGGGGGTTCAGAGGCTGGGCAAAAGCATATTTTCCGGCTTTAATTACGATTAAAGTGATCAATCCAGCGTATCTGCACTGCGGTGACTCCATTTTAACTTTTCCGTCTGATGAGGAGTTCACCCGAAAAGAAGTGGGAATGCCCTCCTGCTCCACTAAGAATGCGTCCTCCAGGGTTCGGCTGAAGCCTTTAAGATGGGGGGCGAGGACCGTCCTCAGTCGCTCGCTCTTTTTGGGATGTTTCGTTTGAGCGGGAAAAACGGATAGTGTCGTTGCATCGCATCCCTGAGGTGCCTCGTAAATCATGCGTCTTTCACGATCATTCGCCCTGCTTGCAGCCGTCACTGGCGTGCTGTCGTACGCGGTGGAGCTGCCTGCCGGTGTTCCGAGATCTCTGCAAGAGTTCAGGGACGTCCACCCCTACACGCCCCCATCGAATGGGTGTGGACGCAAGACTGTCGAGATCCGCGCTTCGAGGAACGATACGGATGACGTCTCTGAGGAGTTCCGCAAGGGACTTCAGGACGCTAATAACGGCGGTACACTGTACTTGCCGAAAGGGAAGACTTTCGTCATTGCGAAGGCACTTGACTTGACTTTCCTGAACGACGTGCATGTTCGTCTCGAAGGAGAGATTAAGGTGTGCCACACAAGATCGCCTTCTGCCTATGCTGCGAGTACTAACACTCTTGGCTCAGTTCACCAATGATGTCGCCTACTGGCAAGTACGTGGAAGAGATATCTTGTATCATTCGGCCTAGCTTCATGACACTGACAACAAGCCGTAGGAAAATGCCTTCGAGCACCCGTTCCAAGTAAGTCTTTTCGACATGACAACCTGACATGATCGAAGCTAACCAATGGCAGAAATCCATCATGTTCTGTATGCTGTACTGCTCAAAACGCTTTGTCGCGTAACTAATTCCTCTTGCAGGGAAGTGGGGTGGAAAGGACATCAAGATCTATGGTGACGGTGTCATCAACGGACAAGGGTTCGCTGAGTATCCCTTCTATCAACAGCTTCTTGGCTGACATTTTCAATAGCCAACGCTGGTGGAATGAGTTCAACGCCGGTATTGGATCGTAAGTATTAGTCTATCCTTCATTACATTCTGTAAATACTAACACTACCCTAGTATCTTGGTGAGAAGGTCCTGTTCTTCGTAACGCAATCTTCCAACTGACCAACCCCAGAACCCTGACAACAAATACCTTCGACCCATCCTCTTCTACGTGGAGAACACTACCAACCTAGAGGTTGAAGGTATTCACATGAAGGATTCACCTTGCTGGACAAACTTCATCGTTGGATGTAAGCCATCATAACGCCTTAGCCGCGACTAAGGCCATGGTAATTCATCTGGCTCCTGAGACTGACTGCATCAATAGCCAGCAACATCCAGTACAAGGACGTCATTGCCACCGCTATCACAAATAATGGCAGCATCATCCCTAAGAACACGGACTTCTTCGACTCTCTCGACGTGCAGGACGTCCGCATTGAGCGCGTCTGGGTCAATATTGACGACGACTGTTTCTCCCCCAAGTCCAACAACACCAACCTCTACGTGAATACGATGTACTGCAATGGTTCGTTTGACTTCTGATGATCTATCTTTCCTATAGCTGACTTATCTTTTAGGTACTCATGGCCAAGTAAGAACACGCGAAAACCTGCGAAAACATGACGGCTAACCCGTATTCTTAGTCAATCGGATCTCTCGGCCAGTACGCCGGCGAGATGTCATTCGTCAAGGACGTTCACATTGAAAACGTGTGGATGTTGAATGGCGACGTAAGATTCTCACCAACCCAGTCGATCGCGACGCAGCTCACACTTTCACAGTACTCGGGAGCTCGTATTAAGACCTGGGCCGGCCCTAACGTCGGCTACGGATACGTCGAGAACATCACATACAAGTAAGACCCCTCCTTTGTCACCTCCACCTCCACGAGGATTGCTAACCCAACCATAAAGGAACTTCTGGCTGGCAAGAATGGACTACGGAATCATCCTCGACTCGTGCTACTTCAACGTAAGACACCCGCGACTCAGAATTCCGTGGCTGCTTGGCAGCAGCAGGCCGCAAACGTCCGAGATCGCTAATATGGGGCCTAGATCAACGAGACCACCTGCGAGCAGTACCCATCCGGCATGAACGTGTCCAACGTCTTGTTCGAGAACTTTACGGGCTACACGAGCGGTATCTACGGTAACGCGGTCGCGAAGCTGACCTGCTCGACGAACCCCGATGCCGTCTGCCACAACATCACGGTGAAGAACTTCAACGTCACGAGCCCCTGCGGTGGTGACCCCGTTATTATCTGCGATGGCATCGACGGTGGCATTGACACGCCGTGCGTGAGTATCGATAGCGATGAGGCGAAGGCTGCGTTGGCGGCCAAGTGCCAGACGCCGCTTGCCCCCATCGACACTAAACCGTGGTAGACAGCGTGTCCATGCACAGTAGGACACCGCACCGTCACTTATCAAGAGAGGGAGATGGTATGAACAGCTATTATTAAGTATAGTATTAGAGTAAATATAAAGAGAAATGCAATGTATGAAATCAGGACTCCTTCCCAATGCGAGCACATATACGTTCATTCTGAGGCGTGAAGACGACCGTCACCCTTCAAGTCTAAGCTCCATTGCCTCCAGCAGGGATGGTGCCAGTACCAGATACGGGGTTCAAGAGAGGCTGAGAGAGAACCACGTCGGACTGCAGAGGCTGAGACAGGACCACGCCATCGGGCATGTCAGAGGTCACTGTGTTTGAAGGTACATTGCCAGATGGAACGGGGTCTTCGGAGGGCGTAGACTCAGGAGTTGACTCAGGAGTAGGGTCAGCCGCAGGAGTGGGATCCTCGGCCGGAGTCGAGTCTCCGGTAGGTGTTGATTCATCAGTTGGGGTCGGGTCAGCGGCGGGTGTTCCATCATCGGTGGGAGAAGGGTCGGCGGCGGGAGTGGACTCGTCGGTGGGAGTAGGGTCGGCGGCGGGTGTTCCGTCATCAGTAGGGGTAGGAGGGTCGACCACAGGAGTGAAAGCCTCAGTGGCAGTCGGGTCGGACACAGGAGCAGACTCATCGGTGGGGGTAGGATCGTTGGCAGGGTCCTCAGTCGGATCGGGAGTAGGGATATCCTCTCCGGCAGCAGGGACAGGATCCGGCACAGAGCCATCGGTAGATGTGGCGACCGGGTCTTCAGCATTGACCAGATCAGGAATTCCGGTCTGGGTATCCGCCTGAACGGTCTGCGTGGGCGCATCTGTGTTCACGACTGGCGGAAGATGGCTCTCTGAAGCTGGGTTGACAGTGGCGATGGAAAACCATTCAGTACCGCCCTTCTCGGGGAGGAAGCCCGCAGATGCGCTCTCTGCGTCGTAGTAGAGACCGTCCTCCTGGCGGTAGTAGACATGGGCAATGTTGATGTACTGCTTGTCGTTGTCGGGGCCGGCCTTCCATACGGCGTAGACCACAGACTCGGGAGCCATGGTGCTGCCGTCGCGGTTCTTGCATGCGATCCAATCTTGCTGGATGTAGATGGGGCTGCAGACGACATCGAAGGCGGGTGCTCCAGAGGGGACACCTTCGAAGCCCAAGAGGTTGAATTGAGAGCTGCATCCTCCAGGAGAGCATCCCCACTGGTAGTCAGTGGCCAGCCAGCCGTTATCTTGCTGCTGGCGGCGGTTGATGACAGCGGCAGAAGCACCGACTGCGAAGGCAGAGGCCACGATGGCAATGCGGCTGCTGACGACCATCTTGATGGAGGAGGTTACTGGTGTTTTGGTGAATGTATTGGTTGCTTGGAGGCTGCCTGCTTGAGATCGATAACTTTCTCGGGGGCCCAAGGTGCTTTTATTGCGTGGGGCTTCGGTCAGTTTCTCGGGTGAGACAACGACGTTTGCGTTTGCGGTGAGACAGAGGGGGCGATTGTTCGCAAAGGAATCGCCTGTTGGAACGGTCTCTGTGTGATGATGAAAAGAATGAGACTCGGACAATTGTGGTTCCCTCTTTCAATATATAAAAAAATCCCATCCCTGCGAATGCTGAAGCATCATAAACATTGTGATAGTGCGCCACGACAGGAAGAAGATCGCCAGCTCGCCATGCAGATCTCCAGGGCAAGCAAGCCAGAGAATGTCCGTACCCACACTAGACCCAATAAGATGACCAGCTAGCGATGTAAACGTTGTTCCCACTCTCGGATCCGTCTGACAAACAACAGCTTTCCGGACTCGGTCACGAAATGTCGCCGCGTTTGGAAGGGTTGGCTGGGGATAGTCTCACTCCACAAAGACCCCGCCAACGCCAGGGCACGAGACCGGAGAGAGCCAGTACGGCAACGTCGCAGCCAAATACTTGGAAAGGACCGATCCAGAGCCAATCATGGCTGTCGGGCGTGGCAGGCTAAAAGGCTTAATTCAGGTAGCACCACGGCTTGTCCGCCCTACCGGGGTCGAGCCGGGTGCCCAATCTGTAAGACATTGAATCGAAGCAGTCATCCGGAGGGCTATTTGGGATGCCACGGGCCGTAAGTAAGCTCAGCCCGTGGCTTGTCGGTTCACTCCGACTGGTCCGTTTCCTCTTCGGCCGCATCTCCTCTGGGCTTTCCGCCTCGGTGGGAGCTTCAAAGCAGCCAGCCGCTGCCATTCCTGCATGCAGACTTCCATGGGCGAATCCAGACGTTTGGCTTCCAGTGGTCTAGACCCAGGGGGTCAAATTGGAAGCCTCTTTCCACTTAGACGCTCGTGGTCGCGGTTATCGAGATCACTATTCGAGATAGCTTCCATGAGATGGAAAACTTGAACGACTTGGCGTTGACCGCAAGCAGCATGTTCACATCCGACCCCTGATAATCCCCTTGTCAGCCAAACTGAGATTGCATCCGAGTGTCTGGTTATACAGACGTTTTAGTCTCACTGAGACTTAGTAATTTCAGCGATGATTTTCTTACCACCCCTTCATGCTGATATTTCTCAATGTCGGCCTTCACGGACGCCTCTCCCGTCGTCCTCTCGCTTACCTGTCTTAGCCCTTCAGCCGCACGCCAACCTCCGGCAGCGTTAGTTGTTAATACGGTTTGCCTATTTTGTAATGCTAGAGCGATTGCTGTGCGAACACGGTAGGCGGCTCATTCACACGTTGAACTTAAGTTACCCGGCGTCTTGCCGGTGCCGTCAATGTGCCGGTCAAGTCCGAGAGATTGACTAGGTGAGGCTTCATCGACTGCACTTGGATCAGTGAGGCCAGCGATGATCTTCTTAATACTGGTCTTAGTCATTCGCGAATGCTTTTTGATTCCTGAACCAGATCATCGCTGTATTCTAAATAATGCAAAAGTTGGTTTCTATCTATGTCCTACATCTAGTGACGAAGCTCCTCAACGCATCTACCGCCTCCTCTCTGCTCTTTTTGCTTACAAGACTGCTTGTGATATTGTCTTGCTCCGACTCTGGTGCCATACCCTCGTTTCTTGGCGGGTTATTGTCAAGATTTGTTGGGAAAGGATATCCGTTGCCGACAGCGGCTATGAAAGACTTGACCTCCTCACTCATCCCCTGCTCCTCGTACAACCTCACCAAGTGATCCCAACTCTTCTCCACCAACGGAACCGCGTCAACAAACTCCATTGGCTTGCCAAAGGCACTGCTAATCTGCAGCAAATTCGCCATCCGGTAAACATCGGCCGACTGGTTCTCCCCCGCCGCATGGAAGAGCGCAGGGTTGAAGAACAGCCCGTCGCCCACCTCCAACGGCAGCGCCACATAGTTCTTCAAGAAGAACTCGTTGAACTCTGGCCGCCGGTACGCCACATACCCAGGCTCGAACGTCTGGCTAAAAGGCAGCAGCCTCGTCGGCCCGCTCTCGATGGGGACCTCGGAGTGGGCCACGGCGCCCTGCAGCGTCAGGAGCTGGCTGGCAACCTGCATCGCGCGGGGGAACTGCGCTGACGCCGCGGCGGTCTGGAAGCCGACGTGGTAGTCCCGGTGGCAGACCTGCGGCGCGGCGCCGGGCTTGGTGTTGTTCACCTGCGCGGTGATGCGGTACCCGGGCCCCAGCCACGCGCTGGAGATGAGGCCGAGGTAGGGGTTCGCGTAGTACTTCACGAAGGACGCCGGGTCCGTGAGGCCATGCTTGCTGAAGGAGTTCCAGATGCGGTCGTTCTTGCCGGCGCTGGCGAAGTGGTCGCCCTTTGCGACACCTGATTTCTTCTCCTCCTCAATTATGGACGCGAAGGCGGCGTTGGCCGCTTCGATTAGGGACCTGTCGCGGTAGAGGCCTTTGGTGACGAAGACGCCGGGGCCGGAGATGAGGACGCGGTACCACTCGTCCTGGAGGGCCGCGCGTTGGTCTCGGTCGAGGCTGGCGTACGGTGGGAGGTCGTAGATGGGGATGTTCTTTTCGATCGAGGCGGCTAAGGGATAGTCTTCTGGCGTTGCTGACTGGGAGCAGAGGGATGCGAATGAATCTATTGCGGAGGCTTCAGAAGTCGAGAAGAGACGTGCGGATGACGTGCTGGAGGGCCGAGCCCCGTTCGTCTGGCCGTTACGGATGGTCATGTTTTCTTTCGTGTGAGATGTCGTGACAACGAAAGTGGTGTGTAAAGCACTCTCTTGATGCTTTGAAGAAGTCAATTGTCGTAGTTGTGGAGGGGAAGCGCGGGGTATTTAAGACCGTGACCTGGTGGGTTTTCTCTCCACAGTGTTTTGGCTTGGTTCGTTCAAAGACGTTTGGTACGTCATGCGTCGTTCACTGCTGTATAACGCGTTCTTTTCTCTGAGAAGTTCTGGAAAGGGAATTATTCAACGATTCTTGGGAAACGCCAGGCTGCTTCTCCATCGGCCAGAATTGCCCGTTTCAGGTCCGGATGGGGCCGGTTCTCGGCGGGCCCACCCCGGATCGCTCCGCGAGTGTACTCTGCCAGCACCGGCGGCTGAGCCGAATAAGCCACCTTAATCTATACGTTTAAACGCGGCGATTCTTGTAGCTTTTGGTCTAGAGTGTTTGGAAATATCTTCATGCGTAGTTGAATCCCCAGGTCTCGTGAAGTGGAGATCTCGGGATATGGTTTCCGATCACCCTATGAGATCTCGCTGTGCCCTCAGATCTAACATTTCATCGGACCGTAGTTCCGGGAGGCTCATCGGGCGGCCCCATGTGCTAGACTCGTTAGTTAATGACGGCGTCAGCGGGGAGGACTGGCCGATGCCATCCGATCACGGGGCGTGCCAAAGAACGATGGTCTGGCGTCATTCAAGATCGTTTCTCGGAGAAGGAAGAAGGCTGCTCGTCTACCCCTCAAAAAAACGAGGCATGGGAGAATATCTTCCTGTTCAGTGCACAGCTTGCGAAGCGCACTGATGATGTTCGGAACTGACCGAGCGGCCAAGGAGTAACCTTGCCATGTGTAGGTAGATTCTCTAGCAAAAGCATAAAGCTTATGTCGAGAAGATCTAGAGAATGGTTCATGACCTATGTACGGCCATTCTAGCTCTTCTAGTAGTCCATCAAACTGAGCTTGTTACATGCCTTGCAAGCAGTCAAGGTTCTGATGTATCCAAAGTCGGTGTTGGCAGCGAATGGTCTTGAAATTGTCACGAGCCACGATCGGGGTTCGGCGTCAACGAGCTCCGCGAAACGCGCCGGATTGGTTGCAAGCTGCTAAATTGCTATGATCTTTGTTGTTTAATTTTCTATCATCACCATGAAGTTCGGCCGCTGCGAGGCTTTGCAGAGGTATCTCTGCCTTGTGTTACTGTATTTGTCTCGAAAAGCGAGGTCGTTAACGTAGGACTCAATCGCAATTCGGACTCTGCAACGTGATTCGGGCTCTTTACGAGTGCGGGGAGGCTTGCCGCTGTACAAGTTCCTTTGCCTTACGACTCAGCAAATAGGAAAGGTTTTACGCTTTATTTCTTGTAAACTCTCATCCTGTAGAGAGTTCAGCACGGCCCGACTTCCTTCGACCTTCGGTACTATTCGGCCGACTTGCGATGCCTCGGTATGACTACAGGTTCGTACGAATAAGCTTATTTTGTTCATGCGGGGAGTTCCACGACAGATATTCTGTGAATAAATACGGCGGCATGGTAGATCTACCATCATCTATTGTTTTACTTCAGGGTGTACCAAAGTTGTATTCTGCGATCCGAGGTCTAGGTTTCCGAGACCGATATGACGAGGGCCTTGTTGACAGTCCATACCTAGGGTTCCACCACCAATAACAACAGGGAAAGCGAAAGCGAGTCAGAATTCGAGCCAAATACGACCTGTTACGCACGCTTTGGTCGGATGAACCAAGATACCGACTCATCGACCGGCCTGGTGGTTTTGGGGAACACGACTATGGCTAGCTTTCGACCATTAGAAACCTCTAACAACGACTTAGCACCATATCATAGCGGTGCAGTAGGTAGTTTGCCGTAGCGCCCAGCAGGTTCCCTGCAGGCGCGGCGTCCACGCGCCCCGCGATTCAAGGCTTATTCCACCTAAGCCACCCCCGACATAGGGTGCCCTTCGGAGTGCTTAGATACACGTTGCGCTCACTTCCATTGCGAGCTGGGTGGGGCTTCCGGACCGGCCAAGAAACCTCCCACCGACCCACACTCTGCCTTCCTTAATTAGCCAAATTCAACCTCCACTCCTTCAACCACAACCAAGGCTGATCCGGGGCCAAGGGGCAGCATGCCTCAACCATCGAAGCCCGAGTCCAAGAGGAGACACGTCACGACTGCATGTATATCCTGCAGGGAAAGCAAAATCAAGGTACCTCCTCTCCGCGCCATCCGCTGGATCGCACAGGCTGACGATCCATAGTGTGACGGTGCAACGCCAACCTGTTCCAACTGCAAGAATAAACGCAGAGACTGTCGATACCAAGCCGGAGAGGACAAACGCAAGTGAGTGTTTTATTGATGATGAGGGTCGTCGGTAGTTGACCTTACCGGGAATAGGCTTTCATTGCGCGTTGCTGTAGAGTTGCTTTCCAGCA
Source organism: Colletotrichum sp. SAR11_239 (assembly GCA_025328985.1). Lineage (NCBI taxonomy): Eukaryota > Fungi > Ascomycota > Sordariomycetes > Glomerellales > Glomerellaceae > Colletotrichum > Colletotrichum sp. SAR11_239. The sequence goes on from JAKMWZ010000183.1 coordinate 91,103, forward strand.
GGGTCGACCAGCTTTGTCATTTCATCAGTCAAAATGGGCTCCAACCGCCCGCGATGTCTTCAGAGGAGGGCAAGAGCCTCAACAGGATCCTGGAAACTCTGGGTCTCTCCAAAGTCCAAGTCACACTGGAGAAACCCACGCCGCCTTCCATGAACTCGGCATTACCAATCGACCCGGCCCTGTCACTTGGTCAGTATCCGCTTGCACCGGCTCTACCTGTTGTGCACCCCATGGCACCACCAGGCCAGTTGCCCCCCGACTTTGGCCTGTCGTTCGACGCAGCCGCTTTTGGTTTCGACGCCGTCCGTCACGGCCACACGCCAGCAGCATGGGCTCAACCGAGGGATGCCGCGTCAAAGGTCATGGCGGACTGGGACTGGAGTCCCCCAGAGAACGGAGACATCATTACTCCCAGCGTCGACGTCGCAAGCGTGCGAGCCCCGAGTCATCCTCTACTTAGCTCTTACTCGGGAGAAGGCGGCGGTGCGCTGAGCGACAACGAGAACGACGACAGCGCATCGGGGACGACGGAAGAAGATCTCGTCAACCAACTGTCAGATCGGCTGGGGTCCCTGCACATCGGGCCCAACGGGCAGATTTCCTACTACGGACCGACATCAAACTTCAGTCTTGTTGAGATGCCCGCGGGGAGCGACACGTTGGCGGTAGATCGAACTGTGCGGAACGACGGGCAGGAGCATCTGGACATGATGGGCTACGGCAAGACGATACCGCCAGATCTGGAAGAGCACCTTATCAACCTCTATTTTGCGTGGCAGGACCCCTTTTCGCATATTGTCGATCGGACTTTGTACGAAGACGCCAAGTACAAGTGGCTGGAACGAGAGGAGGACACGCCGTATTATTCTGAGGCCCTCAGAAATGCAATGTTGGTTGCTCCAGTCCCCCAATTGAAACACGCATCGCAGGATTACATTTTCTTACGCGATCCAGGTGTTCTCTCGGCGCTGCCTTCGAGGCCCGGTACCATCCGAACTTCGTCACGTTTCCCAAGTCTCTGCCCGACTTCTTTGCCGCCCGCGCCAAGACTCTGTTGGAGATTGAGCTGGACTCGCCCTCGGTGTCAACCATCCAAGCGATGGTCGTCCTCAGCAGCCACGAAATCGGAGCGAATAGAGACTCCAGGGGCTGGCTGTACAGCGGTACTGTATCATTGACGCCGTTCCATGAGGGAAGCTGGGGACATCAGCGCTAACAGAACATCCCTAAAGGAATGGCCATTCGCCTCGCCTTTGACTTGGCTCTTCACAAGGACATGACTCCCTACGTTACGAAGGGCATCCTAACGCCTGCTGAAGCAGATCTGCGCCGGGCCGTCTTTTGGGGGACGTATGTTGTGGACCAGTAAGTGAAGCACCGGCAGCCTTTCTTGTCCTCAAGTTCTGATATCGTCTCCTCAAAGAACTCTAGGTTACTACCGGGGCCGGCCGTTCCGCGTCAGCCTCGATGATATCACAGTGCAAAAGCCGGTCGCTGGCGCTTCGGGAGCTGCAGCTTGGCTGCCTTATACGTCGCCGCGCAGCAATGACACTCCTCCGGCAGCGCTGACATATCATAGCGAGGATGTAAGCCTCCAGAGAATTGAGCTGTGCGAGATCATGGCTCCTTTAGGGCACACGTTGTAAGTGTGGTTGACTTTCAAGACTCCAAGCTACCTCCCGCATGCGAGCAACACAACTAACAATGCTCCATAAGATACGGCAACTCCAAGATTCCAAGAAATGTTCTCCAAGAGAAAAACGAGCAGATTGTCTCCCTGCTCTTCATCTGGAAAGAGAACCTCCCCGAAGCTCTCCAAGTCGATCTCGAGGACACCGAAGGAACATATCTGCCACACGTCCTTCTCCTCCAGTCAGTAGCCCCCTTTCCCTCATAATCCAAACCTCGCCATAACTCAGAAATCATCTAACCTCACGCAAACAGCATGCAATATTACCAAAACGTGATCCACGCCCACCGTCCCTGGATGTCCTCCTCCTACCTCCAGCCGCAGCCACCGCAGGGCCCGGGGTACATGCACGCACAGCGCATGTGCATCGAGTCCGCCGCCGCCGTCGCCAAGCTCATCCTGCTTTACGAGCGCCGCTACTCCCTGCGCCGCGTCAATATCCAGGGCGTCGCCGTCATCTTCTCCGCCGCCATCATCCTTATCTTCGCGTCCATGTCGCGCCGCCGCCGCCGCCGCGCCAAGACCGCAGAGACGGCCACCCACCTGAGCGTGTGCTTCCGCGCGCTCGAGGAGCTGTCCGCCTCGTGGGAGTGCGCCAAGCGCTCGCGCGACTTTCTGCTCATGCTACAGCGCAAGTGGGAGCTCAAGTCACGGCGGCTGAGCGGTGCTGGGGCGGCGGCGGCGGCGGCGAGACGGCCGGGGATGGGGCCGACCTCGGGTGGTGGGGGTTTGGTGAGGGCGGCCTCCACGGGGAACCAGTCGAGGAAGAGGGCGAGGACGGATAGCCCTGCGGGGTCGAGGAGCGTCGGCAGCTTTCAGAGCATATCGCCGTCGCAACAGCCGGGAGATCCAGGTGTGGTGGATGATAGGGGGGAGGTTGACCACGAAGGGATTGATATGGACATGCGGCTTGACCTCGACTGGGTCTTTGCCGCGGGAGGACAGGCCATGCCGGGAAGTTGGGATGGTTTGCTGCCTCCTGACGCGCTGTACTTCAACCAGGACGGCCCGGAGTAGACCAGTCATTCTACACAATGACATCAAGAACACACCAGCGAAAGACGAGTGTGACAAGACATGATGTCGAACGCCGGCCATGCTAACCTTGAATTACTTTTGATATGGTATCGCTACTAAAAGTACAGGAATTGCTTCTCCACTCGTGAACAATCTCCCCCTTTCCCCTCAACCCCTATCTCCCTCACGCCGCCTCCTGCATATACGGCCACGAGCCCCTCCACGACAACATCGTCATCAGCGCCTGCGGACTGCTCCTCCCAAACTGCGCCCTCGCCATCGCCAGGTTCTCGCCGTACTTACTTGCCCTCTCCACCGTGTAATTCAGCTGCCCCATCTCGCCGTACTGCCACACCCGCATCGTCGTCGGCGTCCGCCCCTCCGCGCGCTCCACCGCGACAATATTGTCGTCCGCCCGCTCCAGCGTCAGCCGCGCCTGCTCAAACTCCTGCGCCGTGAGCTGTAAGCCCGCCAGCGCGAACAGGCACTTGCACGCCTCCCGCAGCCGCCCCTGCGCCATGTACGCCGCCGACGTGCTCGCGTACAGTGCCGTCATCTCCGCGAAGTCGCTGCCGCCCGTCTCCCCCAGCCGCGCGAGCAGCTGGCCCTGCAAGCCGTGGATGTAGTGGATCGTGATGTTCAGCAGCCCCAGCCGCTTCTCCAGGTCCTTGGCGCCGTACTTTACTAGGGAATGCAGGATGCGCACGCGCTCTCTGCGGTCAACCCGCCGGATGCGCGCCCAGATCAGGGTCAGCGGGTGCCGCGGGCCGTGGACCTGCTCGTGCAGGGTGCAGATGTGCGGGAGCAGCCACTCGGAGATGTCGCGCGGCTGGCTGAGCACGGAGTAGCACAGGAAGAAGGCCAGCTCGGGGTCCTGGTCCTTGATGATCCAGCGGAGGACGTCGAGCTGCGCGCACAGGGCGGCGTGGGCGCCGCGGAAGTCGCCGCGGCGGCCGACGATGTGGCGGTGCGTGTCGCTCATGAAGTCGCCCCAGCGGTTGGGGCGGTCGCGGGACGGCGCGCGCTGGCCGGCGGCGCAGAGCGTGTCGTCGACCATGGTCCACATGCGGCCCTGGAACGCGCCGTCGAAGAAGCCCTTCATGAGGCGCAGGATCTCGTCCGGGATGCGCAGGTCCGCGGCCGGGTCGATGACGCGCGGCATCGGCGGCGGCGAGGGCGTGCGGCAGCGGATGCCGTAGCGGGCGACGGCCTCGTAGTCTTGCTCGTCTACCGCGCCGGCACCGGCGACTAGGCCGGGCTCGCCCTTGAGCAGCCGCACGAGCTCGCGCTGCGCGTCCTGGTCCTGGTCCGGGGAGGCGTAGCGCGGGTCGCGCTGCAGGTCGGGGCGGCGCTTGAGGTAGTGGGCGATGCGCTCCCACTCGACCTCCTGGTTGCGGACGGTGAAGCGGGTCTTTTTGCCGGCGGCGTCGCGCTTGTTCTTGACCTGGAGCATGGCCAGGACCTCGGCTTCTTTGAACTTCTTGTCGAGGCCCCAGCGCTTGATACGGGTCTTGAACATCCTCTCCCTAGAGCGCGGGTAACGTTCGTGTCAGTCCCCATTTTTTTTTTTCATTACTTCACACCCCGAATCTCTTTCTTGGCCTTGTCGAAAGAGGGGATGGAGAGAATGTTTAACATGGTATGTGGAATTTTGGGTAATTCTTCTTTGGAAGGGGTTTTAAGAGGAGCAAGGGTGGGAAAGAGTGTGAACTAGCTTTGGACGGATGTATGGATGGGTTGGGCAAGGTGGGTTTCTTACGTTGCATGGAAGTAGTAAGTCTCCTCCATTATCTGCTTGACCTCCTTCAACGTCTTGTTCTCGTCCCGGTACAGCCTTGTGATGATCCCCCTGTGGCACGTCCAATGGTCCTCTGTGGCGTACACCTTGCTCTTGGTAACTATTGGCAGCGCCACAGGGGCGGAGACGGGGACGTCAACAGGCGAAACAGGAACAGAGAGAGCAGCAGCATCAGGAACAGCAACAGCAGCGGCACCCTCGAGGCACGGGGAGAGCTGCTGCTGCTGCTGCGGAGACTCCATGGTGGTTGGTGGTGGTGGTGGTCGGGCGCAGCGCGACGGCGGCGGCGGCGGGCTGGGCTTGCGGTTGGCGTGGAGTTCCAAGGTTTTCCCAAGGTCCAGATCCAGTCCAATCCAGTCTGACTATTCCGTCTCCTCTTCGCCCGATCGAGTAGTCGTCGGTCAGCAAATAGGTGGTTCCTTTCCCGCGCGAGGCTCGAGGCTGCGGGACAAGCAGATTTGGGGACAGCCCAAGCCACACCCCCCGTTCAGCCAAACAAACCGCACAACAACCCAGACGAGGACGAAAAAAAAGAGGGGAATCCCCCAGGCTGGGGGGGAACGGTAGGAGGAGCAGAGAGCTGAAGTCCGAGGGGAGGGAGATATGGAGAGATTGGGGGGCTCCGCCGTCAGCAAGATCGGGCGAAGGCGCCTTTGCCTGGGATTTCCTGGTTCAGTAACAAGTTCGGTGTAAGAGCGAGGAAGCTTCAGCTTGGGGGTTGGCGAATCCTTCCTCCCGTTCTGCTGGTCCAAAAAACTGTGAAGGACGGGAAGAGTGAATGTGATAGGTGTAGAGCAATTCCCCTTTCCAGGAGTTGCGCCCGAATCCTTCTTTTTGGGGGCCGGGAACTGCAGACCGAGCAAAATAATTGTGGGAAAGGGTGCGGCGCACGCACAGAAACAGAGCAAGTTCGGTCTTATGTTGGAAGGGCGATTCCTTGGGATGCTCGAGTGCCTGAGGGAGGGGGAGAAGGCGAAGGGGGGGAGAAGGCGTGAGGACCAACGGCACACAACGAGGGGGGGGAGGACGGAGGCCGGCGGGCGGTGGTATGTGACGTTGGGCCCCCCGACTCGAGCAGCATCCGTGATTGGCCCAGGTCAAAAGGACTTCGCAGCTTTAGCGAGATTTCCCGTGCAGGGTCGGCTTTTGGTGGGCATCGGCGGGAGCTGCGCGGATGCGGCGCGTGCCGGAGGAGGTGATTGGCCGGGTCTGGCGTGAAAGGAACATTAAGCAAAAAGGGCGACGAGGCTTGTGTTGTTTTCGGGATTTGGAGGTGGTTTGATGATGATGATGGGATCAGAATGGGCTTGAGCGAGCGAGATGCGGGTCAGTCCAGTCTTCTTAGTCTATTTGGCGGAGGGGCGGAGTGGCGTATGCAACCTTGATTCAACAACTTCAAGAGCCTCGAAGGGTGAGTGGTGTTGATGGTGGGTGGTACGAGGGGTAACCTGATTGCTGTTCCGTGATGTTTGCTCTCCGGTGTTCGTCTCGAATGGCAGTGAAATGTCGAACCGGCGATCCGGCCTCGAAACGGGGGTGGTCGAGAACAAAGGACGGGAACTCAAAAGGCCCCCGCGTCTTGACAGCACAGCACACAGCACGACATCCACATACCTCTCCTCCACTGCTCACCACACCTCGGCAGAATAACTCCTTAAATGCACCCAGACAAGCCCATCCCCTCCCCCTTCTGCCATTATTCAGCCTTCATGAAGCTGCAATTACAATTATCTCGCTGCCCCCTTTCCCCTCAATTAACGGAGATGCTGACCACGCAGCAACCTTCCCTGCTCCCTCTCCCGGCCCATCCTATCAAGCAAGCATGGAACGCGGCAGGCTGGATGAACACCTCGAGTAACACGCAAGAGAGTGCCGATGGGCATGGGTGATTTGGAATGAAATCGCACATCATGTCTGGTTTGTTGTCTTATAGCCCCCTCCCCGAGCGTTCCCGGTCCATGATCAGGCCACGCAGCGATGCACTCACGAAACACACAAATCCCGAATGTCACCGCGACGCAAGAGAGACTGTTGCACTGGATTTCGCTACGGATACATCTGCCGAGCTGCAACTACCGATCCCCACCCGCATGTTGTAGAACCTTTACTCACTCACTCACTCACTACCACCCAGCCAGCCAGCCAATATCTACCAATCCGTATACCACCGATCAAACAAATCAGCAGGCGGCGGCCCGGACGCATACCCGTTGATGCTCGGGCCCTCAAACCGCGCCCGGAACATGTTATCGAACTCGTCCCGCGTCATCCCCGCGCCTCCCCGTCGGTCGCGCTCGTTCTGCTCATCAGCCCTGTTGTACCCCGGACCTCGTCCTCCACCGTAACCCCCACCGGCACCGGGGGAGGAGCCTTCGCCGAAGCCAGGCGGCGGCCCGAACATCTCCTCAAAGCTGACCCCCACACCACCACCACCGGAGCCGTAACCGTAGCCACTGGCCTCCGGGCCAAAGCGCCCGCCGAAACCCCCACCGCCAAAGACCCCGCTCAGAAACTCCTCAAACCCCATCTCCCGCTCCGCTCCGTATCCGCGCGGCTCATACCCTCCGCCTCCTCGATATCCCTCCCTCTCATCCATGCCCATCCTGCCGTCACCACCTCCACCAGCTCTCCTCCGAAAAGCCTCCATAAAAACCCGTCCCCACTCCTCCTCGCTCCTCCCCCTGCCCCCCGTGTCCATGTACTCAAACGCAGCAGACCGATACGGCGACGCGCCAAACGTCCGCTGCTGCTGCTGCTGCTGGCCGCGCTCACGCTCGCGCTGGCGCTGCTCACTCTCAAAGTTCTCGCGCGCAAAGCGGCCCGTTCCGCGGTAGAAGCCGCCGGGGTACTGGTTGTCATCGTTGCGATTGCTGTCTTGTTGCTGATCGCGGCCCCGTCGGTCCTGTCCACCGCCTTGCGCACGCGTGGCGGCGGCGCGGCCCGGCGAGTTGCTAGCCTCGGAGTATCCATCGAATTCGTAGTGCATTGTGAGAGTCGTGTGTCTGTCTTGCAACAATTAAGGATTCTCGTGGGGATGTGCAGGCTTTCACTTTATGCCACGTCTGCTCCTGGGCAAATCCTTCTGCGCAGGATGTGGAGGGTATTTATGAGGTGTTTGCTGGTTATGGTGGCACGGTGACTAATTCCCAAGCAGTTGTGATTTGGCTAGTGATGAAGTGAAAAACATGTTGCGGCTACGGTAGCACGCTGCTGGAAACAGGACATTCGCGGTGATTCACTTTGCAACGTACATCACTTCACTGCGGCTATAGACTTGCTTGTTGGGTATTCGCTAAGGTTTGTTTTTGCAAGCGCAGTGAGTAGCGCCAATTGTCTATGTACAAGCTCCAGGTATGAAGCGGTTCGCCCCAGCCTCATGTCTTAGCTTGTCATCTCCCATGCTGAAGATAACAAGCGCTGTCTGTCCACCTGGTATGCAGGCAGAGGCGGGTATAATAGAAAACATACATTACAGGTATCCAGGATCCAGTAGACGCATGATCGCTCCCACGGATAACGCCGAGCACCAAACAAGTAAAAAAAAAAGAATTATGTCGTAGCAGTGTTTGCTTCGTTGCGTAAAGAAACGGGGCCTTGGAACCCGGACGCTGGCTTCACGCTGTGCATCTCCATGCCCTGGGAGTCGCCCTTGGGTTGCTCCCTGTAGGCACCGAGACGCTGGTCGCCAGAGTTGTACCGCTTCTTGAATTGGTAGTAGGTAGGTGGCCGAGGTCGGCAGAGCACAACGATCCAGTTCTTGAGCATGCTGCCTTGGGTGAAGGCCCTGAAGCGCTCCTTCTTGATGAACTTGTGGGAGTTGATGTACTCTCTAGTTGTCTCGCCTCGCGCCATCAAGAAGATGTGGTAGCCCATGAGGGCGGCCGGGTACAGGAAAGAAATAAAACCGTAGATGACCATCGCAAACGGGACGCGGAAGTCGTCGATGGATTGGCCAAAGGAAATGCCGGAAAGGTTCATGTGGATGAGGATTTGGGCCAGAGAGGCACCCATAAGGTAGAGCGAGAGGAATGTGGCGGATGACACGAAGGCAAAGAAATATCGGTAGTTACGTCGGCCAACGCAGTTGTTGAGCCAGACGCAGTGGTGGTCGTGGGTCTCGATGCAGTTGTCGCAGAGACGGCAGTGGTGGGCGCGAGGAGGTCGCCAGATGTTGCACGTTCGGCAGTGCTTGACGGGAACCTCCATGGCTGCCGTGGAGGACTCGGCGGACTTGATGAGAGTCCAGTCGTTTGTCGGAGGGCCTAGTCGGAGGGGGTCTTCGGTGGGTTCCAAAGGAGGGAAAACGTGAAGATTACGAGGAAGTATCTGAGGCATGTCAGCAATTTCACTCACTTTTGGAGGATCGAACTTACACCAGGGTCAGAAACAGACGCATGGAGGAAGGAGGAGATGCAGATGTAGAAGAGGTATGCAAACGTTATGGGTATGGCGGGGCTAATGTTATGCCATATCCATGGTGCAGAGAAGATGAAGAAGAGCACAGCAGGAATGATGATGAACAGGCCCGTGGCGACGTTCACCGGCCTATGCTTGGTGTTCTGGAAACGGCCACCAAGGCAGAAGACAGTGTTTCCTTCAAAGTATTCAAAGACGTAGCCAAGGTTGGTTTTCGACTTCCTCAAGTTGTTCTTGTCTGCGGGTCTCGAGGAGTCCACCGGGTTCAGTCGCGGGGTCGACGCATTTGATGAAAGCTTCTCGGCACCCGGCAAGCTTCGGTTGGACTTGTTCTGCTCGCCGTCGCTTCTCCCCGGCAGCAAGAAGCTTGAGCGGAAGGATCGCGGCGATTTGGCGGGGCTCTGGTTGCCTCGGTCCCTGAACCGTCTGTCCACATTCACGCTGAGGTTCCGGCTGTTGCGCTGTTGGCGGTATATCGGGGTGACGCTTTCAGACATGCTGCCTGCTGGGTAATGGCCGTGTGTCGGGCTGGTGTTGGCGGTTATTCTGTCGTAGGTTCCCTGGTCGGTGTATTCGGTTCCTCGGGATGGAGGCGGCCTTCCTTCACCATCACCGCTGAGCTGCCTTTGAAGGCGGGCAACGGGGTTCGAAACCGGGTTTGAGATGACGCTGTGCCGAGCATTCGGTCCACCACTGGCAACAGCAGCCGCAGCCGCAGGACTCGGTTCCGCAGGCTCGGCATCCTCCAGAGTCGGTTGTTGTCGGTTTTGGGTTGAGGGGCGAGATGCGCCGCCGCGCTGGGCCTGCAGTTTCTGGGAACTCATGGGACGAAAAAAGGCCGAAGACGTGAGAGATGGGACATGGCTGCGGCTGGCAGAGCTGGGCGGCCGAGTGTTGACGGAGCCAGCAGTACTACCCCCGCCAATACTCCCCCTCTTCTCGTGCAGACTCGTGATGTAGTTCAGTCGCGGAGGGGGCCCTCGTCGCCAGCCTTCCCTGGATCCAGACATGCCTGTCTTTGCCGTTCCTGGCCGCGACACAGTCTCGGAGGCCATGCCGCTTTTCCTGCGCGGGTTCTCGGAAAGAGTCTGCTGGGTGGCGGCTTCCCCGCCGTCGTCGGACGCGATATCGGTCATACGCGAGGAGATGATGCTCGGGGGGCCTGGCCTGTCGGAGCGCCCGGGGAACTGAGGTTTCGGGAAGCCGTCATCGTCGGCGGGAGGTTTGTTGGGGCCGGAGCCCTGTTCTTTGGAGGCCATGATCGGCGCTGCAATCGGTAAACCGCTGTCGGCGCAAAGTTATTCGGGTATTCGTATCGGTTCTCCACTATAACATGTCGCTCTCTAGGCGGGGATCAATATCGTGAGGTTGGTAAAGGCTCGGATGAAGACCTGTCGAGGAAGGAGATGGTCGGTCGGCAGTGGGCGTCGGGGGTAGAAATCGGCGCTTTGGCGGACGTGACGATTTCGTGCGTGGGCGCGCGATAGGACCGGTAGGCTCGGCGTAATGCAGGGCGGAAGGTTCGAAAAAGGTGGGAGCGCAGAGTGTGCGGTGGGAAAAGGGTATTAAAAAAAGGTCGTGCGAAGAATAGAAGACGGGAAAAAGGCCCGTGAATTAAGGTAAGGTCGGTATGGTACGGTCGGTAGGTCGAGTAGGTGAATGAGGGAGTGTGTGGGTTTGTAGGTATTCGTGTCGTCGTATCGTTGGGACGTCGGAGCGTCGAAGATGGGTCTAAGGTGGTGAGAGAGTGACGGAGTGGGAGAGAAAAGAAAAAGGATTGGCGGATAGGCCGTGACAATGAGCGAAGCAGCGGAAAAGAGACGACCAGAGATGGAGTTTCTTGTCTTGCCTGGAGTTCCTTTTTTCGAGACGGACCACCAGGACAGGCGAAAAAGCAACCTCCACTGACTAAAGGTTGGCGAGGCCAGGCCAGGCCAGGGAAGGGAAGCCGGGTGGGAAAAGCATAAGGCAGAACCGGGGGGGG